>JAVTVY010002427.1:0-33532 GCA_036873755.1 Hanleya hanleyi
CGGAACGACAAAAAATGAAGAACTGAAACTCCAGGACTTTATCGTTTATCATATTGGGGTCATTTTGAGCCTATATACATCACCCCCCGAGCAGAGTATCATGGGTAAATTCAAGATGGCGGCCACGTGGGGTACAAGAAAATTGATGTTTTTGTCATATTTCTTCAAAATTTCTGCTTTTTCGCGATGAAAAGTGGACAAAAACTATTTTATTTCACATCACAATAATATTTACTAATTTAACACGCAGTTTTTGCGGAGAAATTGCATAAATAAAAAAAATCGAAAAATATGACCGAAAAATCGTCAGGAAAATGGCTTATTTTTGGGAAATGTTGTCATCATGGCGGCCATCTTGGTTTTTGTGACATTTTCTGGTAGGGCTTGAACCAGTGATGCAGTGTGGTAAGTTTCAGCTTCCCAGCCTTAAGGATAATAAAATTAACGAAGCTGTTAGGAGGCTAACTATTCTTTGAATAGCAATATTGCCCCTCAGATGCCCTTTTGGGGACCAGAGGGCATCACAGAGCCCAGAGCAACGGGCACCCCTTCTGATATTGTTCTATATGTCTCAAGTGATGGGTATGCCAAGTTTGGTGTTTTGGTCCAGCGTGTCGCGATCTTTCCAAAATATGGCCCTAAGCTACCTCACTAATGTCCTCTGTCAACTTTAGTTCATCGACTGTTATGGTTAGTGGTAAAGAAAAACAACCCTACCCTGAGGTTACCTGAACCTTGGGTCTTTAAGCCAATTACCGATATTGGTATTAGCAATATAAAGTTATGATCAAAACGGAAGTGCCAATTCAAATCCTGCCCCTTCATTACATCAACACGTTTAATTGGGACTTTTTAATTTGTATTATCGGAATATATTCCACTCTAGTACGATCCCGTCTGAACACTTTCCTTGCAGTAAGTTTTGAACGGAGGATGAATGCTGAATGACGGTGTGGAGGCTAAGAATGTCCGTTGACTAACAGTGTCCGGCTCCTATCTTCTAACACAGCTAGGACACTTTTTCACATTGAGGACAAGTGACTGTCCGTCCTTGGTTCCAATAGAAAAAGATAGGAAAGGATACTAATCACCAGGACATTCTTATCCATCACACCGGCTCTGACGCCTGAATATAATATATACGACTAAATATTCCGGAGGTAGATGCCACAAGCAGATGATACACCTGACTACTAAAGTTGACGTTTTCTCTCTCTCTCTCTCTCTCATGTGTAAATATATAATATTTTGAACTTAAGAAGCGATAAAAACATTTAGCAACTGCTTACAGGACATGATTGGCTATACACAGGTTTGTATATACCCTCTGTGTACTAGAGTGTGTTTGGCATTAGGCTTTAGAAACGTGACTTTTAATAGGCATACGAAGCTCACTATATTTGCGAGCTTGGTGATAAAGGGTTCATGGTGAGCGCCTACGTGGACAGTATTTTATCGAAAATGGATAATTATCTCAGAGACTGTATTACAGTAATAATAAGTCCAGAATATGCCGACATTACAGTTATACCTTCAAAAATGAAACTTCATTACTGAACTACCCATTTATAAATTAATGGTCGAGTTGTTTTTATTCAATAGAACACTAATCTGATGTGATGGCAGTTCTAGAGATATTATTGTATCTTGAACTGTGGATAATTTAACCTATGTGTGAATGAGATGATTAACTTGATGTACCTGCGAAGAACCTTTACAGCTATTCCAGGGTCACATATTCTCTAATCACTTTTTATCAGTCCATATGGTGAAGATGGTTGATGCATTTACCATACCTTGAGACAAATCTGATTTGGTAATTGTTTGTCTGATTTTTATTATACTAGTGTATTAGTTCACTTTGTTCCGTGATTTTCGTAGTGGAATCATCAAAATATGCCGTTTGCTCTGTTGACCTTGGGGCCTGTAATTGGTGTCACCTTAATACAGAGCCTCATCGATCAGATGCTTCAATCAGCTGACAAGGTTCTGCTTTTATTGTTAATTCGAATCAGTATCAGCTGTCCTGGAAAATAATTCCGATTGTAAGTTGTATGAGATTGTACATGTATGAGGAAATAATCCTGTCTATCCTATCATTCTACTGATGTTAGAAATAATTTCGAATGCAGTCCCACGTTGTAAACGAAGGCATAGCAACCTATCTGAAGTGGAGATAAAAAGGTTGTTTTTGCCCAAAACAATCAATTGGAGATATATATCCACATCGGATGGTATTTGAGTACCAGTATCTAATTTGCATAATGATAGACAACATGTTTTGTTCTGTATTACAAATATGCTATACAGACTTTGACTTGAAACCACTGGAACGGCATGTAACATTACAAAACCTATTGAAGTCGCCTGAAGATTTTGGAGTGTTATGGTGAATTACAACACATATAAGGGAAGTGGGAAGAGGTGCCGACATACTGACTGCGTCACATGACTTCACAGAATAGTCTTCTGGTTAACCTATTCTAAAGCACATACCAAGAATCTAACGATTCGTGGTATGTGCTGTATCTCAGGTACGCTTTTATTGTACCTGTTCATGTGGCAACTTGGATGATATGACCACACGGCCCCTAGCACCGGCATAAGCGGTATTAGATAGAAATCTAGAGAGCTGTGATGGAAATGCTCTGACAACTCGTATACTGGTGAAAAACAATCAAAAGTTATTAAGCAATTACAAGCGTCTAGTCCGTCATTCATAATTCAGCCGTCGTCCATTAAAGAATATCCGCGTCTATAATCCAAAGACCTATTCCATATTCCATATAACAGTATTAGCACCAAATTCAAAAAGACAATCATAGTATACATAAACATAGGCTAGTTAAAACATAGTATACATAAACGTAGGCAAAAACGATCTTTGTTATCAACGTTTTAGAGAGGTAGTTCTCGCTAACCATTTAAAGAAGGATTAAAGTTGAAGATCCACTGGTGTTTCTGAGGATCTAGAACTCGTGTTTTGTTTTGAAAGCTCATCATATAACATTTGGTAAAGACGATAAAAATGAAGGAATGAGTGATGCAAATGGCTTTTATAGTCGATCGGAATTTTCTGAAGCATGCACATGATATATATCTAGATCCTCTCGAAAAGAAAGAATCCCAGCTGGTTTCCAACGTCTGTTCATATTTGAGCAATTAAGGCCACTATATTAGATCTGGGATACAAATAACATTACTGGGGTTTTGAAGGCTCCTTTTCAATCTAACCGCTGGTGAAATCTTATATTGACATGAACCGAGATCTCATATCAACGATTTTGAATAGATATGATTATATTTCTCGAGATACGGTCTAGCTATGTTGACTTTAAAAGGTCAAAGATGGAGATGCATCTGTCCGATATAACGAAAAAGAGTTTTCGCTATCGCAACCATAATAATGATGTTTCTTATGCAAGCGATTAATACTGGGAATACTCCACATGCATGTCAGTCACATTTTATTGGATAATATAATTTTCATAACAGAATCTTCATACTATACAAAACTGTACAATTTCTCATCTGCTCGATTGGTTTTATATAGATATTTACCGAATATTTCAGGAAAATTACTAAAAGTTGGTCATTTAATGCCCAAGGCCTAATTTTTAGCTCTTTCGTTCTCGGTATTTACTCGTCGTTACAGATGTAAGTTAAATGATACTTACTCCCTTCTGGCCAGTGGTAATGGAAATCAAAACCAGCCTTTAGATCTTTGTTACCGTCATTTTTGATTACAGTGCTCAATAAATCAATGGATCCTTTGTATTGACGCAAATGGGGGCATATACACTTAGGATCACTGTTACATATCTGCACTGAAGTAGCTCTGACGTTAACTGTTGTTCTCGCACACATACGTGTTATCATTTAATAATTAGAGAGCAAAACACTCGTACACGTAACGATCATCAGCTGTCATCAGACATAAATTGAAACTACGGAATATCACCTTTCACACATAACTGTAGTACTTTTCATTCATAAAAGCCTATGTTACACTTGTTAACATAACACTTTTAAACGCGCTGATTGGATAATACTTGTAGCGTGAGAAAATACATTACAACGCTTGGTCGTGACGTCACTGAACTACTTTCACCATTGATAAAATTTTACTACGAAGTGTGTCATTGTTGTTTGGCGAATCGAGCCAGCCCGCCACTTTGGGTACCGTATCTCGTCAGATCTCGAAACTAAAGATGGAATATTCCCGATGTTTGATTATCTGGATAATTAGAGACTTTACTCGGATTACGTATTCAGCCTAGCATGTCGTCACCTCGCTGAGAACTCACTAACATGTCACGCGCATGATGACATTCATTGAACACGAGTGTAAATCGTGGCCTGACATGTTCCAAATTCTATAACACTTGTGTCAATACCATCGAGCTAAACGTGCAATTATTACACGATTTACCAAGGTGATGTGAAATGTACATGTGTCACATGCAGATGTTCATTAAGAGATCCCATTTCACAAGTCGGATGAGGAAAGGGACGTCTGCTTTCATACAAGTAACAATCGAATAAAATAAACAAATAAATTACAAGATGAAATTTCCTTCTGAAGTTTAACTGTTGTTTCCATCGGGAAATTGATTAACAAAGCGACACAAATAGGCATATATCCACGTAATTTCCAAACAGCTGACTCAGCTGACAAAACCACTCCTCATTGGAGAGACCACATAAACTCGTCCACTGACATTGGCACGATGTCCACCGAGACGGGAGCATCGTCCCAACATCAGTGGACGAGTTTTTTTTTCAAAAAAGGGAGAGAAAGGTTGTCAGAGTTTAAAATATGTTTCCAACCTTTCATTGTAATCTTTGGTGATAATCAATTTGAGTAGTGCAATATAATAGATTTTAGGGCGCGGGCTTCGCCCTTGTCCTAAAATATAAACTTTCCCACAGTAACCGTGCATAAAATAACCATTTAGCAAGCCTATGAAAACATTACTTCTTAAATAAATAATGTATGAAGAACAGCTAATTAACAATATACACTTACTGCATTCTGTTATGAAATGGTATAAGATATTTTGAAATTCTATGGAAACTGATCAGTCTTATTAGGGAGGTGCTAAGACTCTGTTGCATGTTGGAACTATATCGGCTTAGCGTATACATCTAATTTTAAGGCTGTGATGCGCCTGATCCAGGGCAGTATTTTGACTGGGAAGGAAACAAAGACAACACATTTTTGACAGATTTGAAGATGAAATCGAATTATTGAGTTATAATTTGCTTAAAAATAGTTATGTGATAAACAGAATCTTACACTCGTGGCAATATAATATGAAAGTTATGACACTCGTTGAGTAAGTTTTATATGTTGCGAGCTTTATAAAACTTACTCAACTCGTGTCATAACTTTCATATTAAATAGTCACTCGTGTAAGATCCTCCATGTGTTTGATGGACATCAACCTGGTGTATCTTGAATTATGGACAGCTTGACATACTGATATGCGTTGATGATTGAATACTTTTGCTGAGCAGGCAAAACTGCGTAAACTGTGTGAGGAGGTAAATCATTATAGTAATTTGGTTATGAGACATGTAGAGCACCGATAATAATTTACAATTTAAATTTCAGCGATGGCGAAATAATGCTGACGATTGGAAACATTGTCTTCAGACATATATGTAGATGCAGCTTTCAAATTAATGACGACTGGAAAAGCGATTTGGATTGAGTCATTATCGAAAGACGAGCCAAATTTATTGAAATTGTTATCTGAAAGACATTTCAGCAGCTGAAAACTATCCATGGACAAAGACATCCAGTGCCGAGTAAAGGGCTTTGTGAAAGGTTGGTCGTTGCTTAGACTGCTCGAAAACGCAGATGAGATACATGTACTCTGTGAAACGTCGATTGATAGCCATCATATGACTATTGTTGTTTCTATGTGCAGGTGCGGGAACCGTAAGGCAGTTAACGTGATAGAATGTTTTCATATATGGTGTCCAGTGCATAATGTTAACCATCTTCAATACATCTTCGAGCAATGTTTTCAGCTATTATATTTTCCAAAAATATTTTACAAAACAGACTAATAATACTCTCCTGGATGGAGAGAAAATACGAAAGGCCAGATTCTCAGTACACGATGGTCTTAATGAATGGAGAGAAAATACGAAAGGCCAGATTCTCAGTACACGATGGTCTTAATGAATGGAGAGAAAATACAAAAGGCCAGATTCTTAGTACACGATGGTCTTAATGGATGGAGAGAAAATACAAAGGCCAGATTCTTAATACACGATGGTACAGTTGTCCTGTGTATTCTTGAATACACCAGTTTTACCCCATGTTGATCAGACGTGCTCATCCATTAACAACAGATGAGTTGTTTGAGCTGATCTGTCATCACAGCTTCCGAGCTAGCGTATCTAATTCCGCTAAAGCCGGTGCTAGGGGCCGTGTGGATACTCCATTGTCTCCACATGAACCTTTGCAATAAAAGCGCAGCTGAGATACCAAGGCTACATCCGAGAATCCACCGAATTCTCGGGTCTGATTGTTAGGTGTCGACGAATGCTTTCCTGTAAAGTCATATGGTTGCTTTTTAGTCGCCAAAACGTCGATTATCCGACCTCTTGCATATCGCTCCAATTGTATTATTTGACAAAATATAAAACATATATTCCTGTAGTAAAGGATACAGCTTGGCCTGCATTGTGTATCTGACTTTTTTTCCAGCCCTATCAGCTATCCCTAGTGGGTGCCCGCAAGGAAATTTTACAAGCAAATGTATTCGTACCGTCACATTAATGTCTTAAATATCGCCTCTGTAGCAGCCTACCCCTGTAACAACTAGCCTTGCTCTCCCTATTTGTTTCCTTCCAGAGTCACAGTTCCCTTACAAGCCAATAAGCTGGGGAATTTGTGGGGTTTATGTCGGGCAAGCTGTGTAGGGATCATGTGGGGAATGTGTAGGACAGCCAATGTGGGGAATGTGTAGGGATTTGGTAAAATCCCCACATTGGACTTAGTCATGGAAAAGGAGTTTCTTAATGCTGCTTAGCTGAATTAAATCCCCGCACTATCCCAACTTCAGCCCCACGTGTTCCCTACATGTGGGGATGATGCGGGGAACTATATTTAAAGCTGGTATGGGATAGACCCACAATATTCCTGCAGTAAGTCCAGCATGATACAGAAAACCCCACAATATCCCCACGTGGGGACTGCGGGGCAGAAAAGCCCACAACATCCCCATGTTGGGAATCTGCAGGGCAGTAATTCCAGCATGGGAAGGAAAACCCCACAATATCCCCACGTGGGGAATCTGCAGGGCAGTAATTCCAATATGGGAGAGAAAACCCCACAATATCCCCACGTGGGGAATCTGCGGGGAAGAAAACCCCACAACATCCCCACGTGGGGAATCTTCGGGTAGTAATTCCAGCATGGGAGAGACAACCCCACAATATCCCCACGTGGGGAATCTGCGGGGCAGAAAACCCAACAATATCCCCACGTGGGGAATCTGCGGGCAGTAATTCCAGCATGGGTGAGAAAACCCCACAATATCCCCACATGGGGAATCTGCGGGGCAGAAAACCCCACAACATCCCCACGTGGGGAATCTGCGGGGCAGTAATTCCAGCATGGGAGAGACAACCCAACAATATCCTCACGTGGGGAATCTGCGGGGCAGAAAACCCCACAATATCCCCAGGTGGGGAATCTGCGGGGCAGTAATTCCAATATGGGAGAGAAAACTCCACAATATCCCCACGTGGGAAATCTGCGGGGCAGAAAACCCCACAACATCGCCACGTAGGGAATCTGCGGGGCAGTAATTTCAGCATGGGAAAGACAACCCCACAATATCCCCACGTGGGGAATCTGCGGGGCAGAAAACCCCACAATATCCCCACGTGGGGAATCTGCGGGGCAGTGATTCCAATAAAAGCGGTATGGCAACATCAGTAACCCTAGGGGATGGCGTGGGGTTGTCGCCCCCGAATGTACCAACAATGGGTTATTTTCGGGGAAGTTATTTGGGAGTGGGGAATGAATTGGGCAGAGCACTCTGCAGTATCTCCACAAATGGGGAAATTATGGGGCAGGGTGCACAAAACACCATCTGTACAGAATTCCTGGGGTGTGGGGGAGGGGGCATCTTCTATCTGAAAGGGCATGTCATTTGTACAGACTGTCTAGTCTGTCCCGATTCCTCCTGCAATATCATCCATCCCTTAAAATAACCACAAGCAGAAGCAAAATCCACGCGTATTTCACCTTTTATTCTTTAACAGCATAAAATATATATTGTACCATGTCTTAAAACACCCGAGCACAAAATGGGAAGCACATTGAAAGTCTGTGTCAAGTAGAATGTTTTTTGTTCATCCCTCAAAGGTTTAAAAAATCTGTCTTGGTCTTTTCCCATCTGTTGTGGGATGGCCTTTAGCATTCCTTGGGGGACTGTCGTTGGCAGATGAGGGTGAAGCTGATGAACAGTCCACCAGCTCTTCTGACATGTGGAGATCATGCTTCTTCAATGGTGTTTTCTGGCGGATTCTACCTGACCTTGCTGCATCATGGCATTTCTGAGTGATGCCTCTCCTTACTTTGGACCACAGTGTGGCCTTGAACTGGTTGCAAACATAACCTGGAAGTCAAACAATGAAAAACAATTAGTATATTCTGAATGCCCGAGCTATCGTAATAAATTAATACAGGAAACAAATATGGTTGAGCATACAGATATTCCAGTTTCATGATAATGACATTCAAACATTGACCCCTACAAAACTGGCTAAAACAAAACACATTAAATTCAGATCACTCTCATCGCTGATTCAGTTCGTATAAAAAGTATTATAAAACATTTCATCAGAAGGCAATATGGATCTGTTACTGGGAACATATTTGAAACAACTTTGAAACTCTTAACCCCTAATGTACAGTAAGTCAAGGGGCTGGCCATAACAAAAAAAATCAGGGGACATAACTTTAGATGTTTTGTTTTTTCCCCAAAATAAGCTACAAATAACTGGTTTGGCACCCCTATCCCCACAACTGGTGGGACATCCCAGCTCTTAGAAATGAACAGGATATCACAGTTTTTTCGGCAACGATTTGGTGTAAGACTCACGAAATATAATTGACAAAGGATCTGCTGCAAGTTGTATTGTCAGTCTTTTGTCCAGGATATTACCTTTTCAATGGGAGGTCTTACACCAAAGCCTTGCCGTTTTTTCTCAGACATGCAGTGATTATAAGATTTCCTCACCTCCAGGTGTAACTTCCTTTCCTTGTAGGAGAGGATAACTGGTATTCACATGAGGTCCGCAAGCCAATCTAATCCATTATCCTGTTACCAATTCACATACTCAGTGGGATCCAGTATTTGCCGGTTCCTAAAGATCATTGAAATACAAACACAATTATTTATATTAGATAAAACTCAATCAGGGCAGTTTACATTCTCTAGCAAATTATTGTTTACCTGAAAAGAGAGGCAGAAATGCATTTTAGTATCAAATTACATTATAGGAATCTGTCATTCTGATCTGCCCGATCTTGCGGACCAGTGATGCCACTGAAGACCAGTACATGCCAGCCAAGAAACACAGGTAGGACCAACAGAATACTGTTAAACGTGACAGTTTTATAGTCTAAAGTACCAGTTACAGAACAGAATTTCATATTTAAACTGTGCTCTCAGCCTATTTCACTTGTAAACAGAAAATTCATTCCATTGCAAATAAAAATCAATCTTCCTTTCCATTGAGAGCAAACTAATAGAGGTAAATGTAGGTGAGATGTTCGGCCAACGACATACAAACTACCATACATGTATTTCTAATTTGATGATCATACTTCTAGTCAGCTATGCATTAAACAGAATAAAAAACAAACAAACAATTCATATTGCAATACCAGTAATGAAGTGTATCAATGACTAGTAATTAATCAATCCAGATACAGTCATTGAAGGGATATTTACTCTACCTCGGAGTCACTGTTCAAATCTTTGTACTCTTCTGATGGCATGACATGCTCTGGTTCCATGACAACATCACCCTTGAAATTATCATTTCAGTCATATGCTTGCAACCTGATAAAAAAAAAGATGTATTCAACAGGAGTTATGCACCTCCCTCCCCCCCATTTTTTTTTTTTTTTTAATAATAATAATAAAAACATTCTGGCCTGGAATAGTTTCATATACAGAACTTTTTCTCTGTTGTTTCTATATAAACATATATTCTGAGCGGACAGATCACCGTATCAAATCTAAAACTAGCGGTCAGTAAAATTAACTTAGTATAGACGAGTCGCCAGTTTCGACCCACTAAAGTGAAATTTGCATCTGTTTCAGAAGGAAATGGTTTGATTGACATATTGATTATCTTGATCGCCGTACAATTGTCCATCGCCTTTATTAACAAACTAACTTAGCTAGGGATAAACTGAACTGTAGGGAAAATAAAATTACATTTCTTAATGAGAGGTGTCAGTTCTGACCCACTGTCGCCAGTTCCGATCCAGCCTCATTTTGACATTGACCTTTGACCCAGATATAAACAAATGTAATCGTCAACATGATAACTTTCCGCCAAAATAGGGTCCTAGCTGGATATTTCATTTTGAATGTCCCGTCTGATAAGTGAACATCTGACGTTAAAGAATGCGGGTTGGGGGTGATAGTGATATGGTCGAGCTGATCATACTGGCAAGATGTACTGAACACTGAAATAACTCCTATGGCTAATAAAGCGTATACTCACTCGAAAATGACGATAAATCAGTCGTTCTTTCACTTATTTTACCTCTGAATATCAGAGTAAAGAGAAGAAATGCTAATCAGCACTCGAGTTACGATTTTATGTAATGAGCGCTGTGTTCGCAAGACATTTTCAGGTCATCTGGACCCAGATTGGTCATCCATGGATGATGGTGGTTCGGAACTGGGTCCGTCAGTTGATGTCAACAATGGAGCAGGTAGCCTTTAGAGAGACACTCTGGATAAATTTATGACAGATACATAGTACCATATGATAATTATATGCGAGAAACAAAACATCAAAACTTTGATCGGAAGCCTTGGCAGACGACACGGTTTTTGACCAAAGGCGAGTCATGGTGTTGTACTTAGACCGATGTAGTCGTGTGTATGGAGTGGTTCGGCAAAGTTGTTCTAACAAAACCAGTGAATGCATAATATAATTTACCATGATTGAGAGGTTGATCAACTTGCTTAAATACACCAAATGTTTTATGATTTTGCGTGATCATGGTTATGACAAAAAGCAATATTTTGGGAAGTGGGTCGGAACTGACACTGGGTCGGAACTGGCGACGTCACTGTACTGATATCGTGTTGGTTCGAAAACAGGTGATTTCACCCCTGTACCTAAACGACCAGCTGTCTGAATATCCATCCCGTTTTAGGGACAGAAACTTTTAAGTAAATCGGAAATAAACATTCATCTTTTAGGTCATAACAGTAATACTGCGAAAAGTGTGTATATAGGCCACGAAAATGGGGATCAGATAATCGACTGATGAAACGGAATTCGACTGATGAAAACGGAAACTCGGTCGGTTATTTGTTGATAGCTCGCTTAATACTGGTTCGATTCTGACAATCTAAACTTTCCGGAGTAGCTGAAGAGATTCTCTTTTCAAATATATATAAGTTTTTTTAATTTTTGAGATAGTGGGCAACTGAAATTTTCGTGCCGACTTCGCTGAAATTTTTTCTGGACCGACCGACATGCGATTTTTCTTGTCCGGAAAATTATTCCGTGGACTGACTGAAATACTTTTAGGTTTCCGGAACGCTCTACTTTCTTACGAATAAGATGATATAAAATATATGCAGGTACCTTCTACCGTTTTCCTTAAAAGGGTTCGCTGAAAAAAAAACGATTGAAAATCACAACATTTTCAGCCGAATCGGCCGTAAAACGGATTAGTGAAGCGAGTTAAAAACCCGGATTTGGAGACGGACTGCAGAAGATTCCGAAAATCCGGAATAAGGATCGCGGGTAAGTTTATTGGAAGATTGGTTATGTCGGTCGGTCATAAGTGTCGAATTGACAAGCAAAAATGATTTTGGAACACTGTTCACACACTAATTGGTCTGAGATGTAGCCCATCACGGCTAAGGAGACGTCTCTCGATTTTCTCGTTCCTGGCGAAGGAGGAATGGCTCAGGTAGAATAGCTTGGGGTGGTGTAAAGCTATGTCTCTCATCCTTCTGTTGACCGCTTGTGCCGTGGTGTTGATTCTGTGAAGGAAACCCACTCGGCGAAATCCAGGCTGGAATCGGTTGTTCCCTCCTGGGCAGGATGGACGAAAATACGATGTTGGCCGAGGGGTTGTCGTTTCAGATAGTCTCAGCTAAGGCTTGGAACTTCTGTAGGACTGTCTTTGCCGTGTCTCTGGACAGATTATTGGCACCGACGTGGAGCACAATAATGTCGTAGGAACAAACGACAAGACGGATCTCACTCCACATCTCCTCTATCTTGTATCCAGAAAAGGATACAATGTCAATAGAAGGATCCGTAAGATATTGATCAAAGTACTTGGTCTGGGAATGACCGGCGATGAGAGTCTTGACAACCATGATGACTGAAGAATTATTGAAATTCAAATGTCTGAAGAAAATGCAGCTATGATGACTGATGAATTATTGAAATTCAAATGTCTGAAGAAATTGATTGATTGATTGATTTATTGACTTTTAAGGGCCGCTTCCCATACGGATTTCGCGGCCCACCAAATAGATTACATAGGTATTTACATGTGTATTCTTGACTGGAATATATTTTGTCTATACTTTATATAATAACGACTATTTACAAGGTAAAGTTCTATGTACATGAAGAAATTTATTGTTTTTTATTATTGAATTGTAGTTTAAGGGCCGCTTCCCATTCGGATTTCGCGGCCCATCAACTCAATGTTTTATTCGAATTTCGCGGTATATTACTTTGTTTATTGAATATCTTTTCCAGCGCTAAATATATAAATAAATAAATAAATAAATAAATAGATAAATAATAAATAACAATGAGAGATTAGTAGGAGATATAAATAGAAGTAAATAAGAATCGCTATATGTACAAGTTCGTAAGTCTCTTTTTGGTTTTTGGTTAAATTATACTGGTAAATATGAGTTCTCTGTAATCGCGTGTATGATTCCTTTGTCTTGGTACCCCTTTGTACGCACAAAGCCGTCCAGAAAAAACTGGGAGAACCAAGGGCGTCTTCAGGATTTTTTGGATCGGCTTCACTAACGACGCCCTTGGGAACAGGGTGGGTTCTTCCAGAAATCTGTGCCTGTAACAATTGCTTGGAGTGTGTATCGGGGCACAGGGCACCAGGTCTACGTCCTATATTGCGTGAAAGTCAAAGGATCATATTCTGTGTTAAGGCGTCAGTTCGGGGTCATCTATGGAGTAGCGTGTCGGTGTGGTTTAGGGTCGAGTATTCTGATTCTGGGTGTTCTTGCTATGCGGCGTTGTCACTCAAGGCGCTGTTGGTATTCCTGTGATCGTCTTCCGTCTTCTGTTTCAGGTCTTGTCCAACTCGTCTGTGGTCTTCGGTGTGCCTGTATCATATGAAATAGAAGGCTTGTAGTCATTCTTGTTTTCTAATGTTTTTCGATGCAATAATTTTATATATCTTCCTCCCAACAACAGGCACGCCCCGACCGTCAGTCACATAATATGAATACCAATATATACTTAAATGAGTAAATAGATAAACAAATGAATAATTAACTAAACATTTCGATAGATTCAGTACTAGGTGAATACACAAATAAACGGCTCTGTATTATTTCTGTATGCATTATCGTTTGATGGTCATAAAGAATTTGTAGGACAATGAGATAGTCGGCCCTCAGTATCAAGGTAACTCCGCCATCACCATTTCCTATATTTTATGCCGAATACTGCTCGCTATATGCGATTTGGCCGTACTAATGTTGTCATGAATTCAATTAGATTTGGCCATCGTTTGTTTTGTAGGACAGTGGAACAAACGGCCCTCAGTATCAAGGTAACTCCGTTGTTGCCATGCCTATTTTATTTCAAAATGTGTCTGTGACATTTTGGCCGGATATTATGTATGGATAGTTTATTATGGCCATAATGTTTTGTATGGCTATGGTGCACACGGCCCTCAGTATCAAGGTAACTCCGCTGCAACCATACCATTTGTTGAAGTCTGAAGAATGATTTGGCCTCTATCAAATCGTGTCATAGTACTTGGTGTACTAGTAGTTGATTATGTGGAAAGAAAAAAAACAAAAACAAAAAAAAAACAAAAAAAAATTGCTGACTGCGCATGTACGGCGGTAGTATTATATACTGGAGCAATAACCAGCAGTTTTGATAAAATTTATTAAGGACTTGAATACCTGATTTCTAATGGTGGGCTTAGGGTTTAATAACGCTGGTAATGTTAAGGGAGTGTTGAATTTTTTTAATTCGTTTCTAAGTGCCACACGTTGTTGGCTGTGGATTGGGCATTCAAGTAGCACGTGTTCTATTGTTTCTTCTACATTGTTGCATGCGGTACAGAGTGGTGAGGTGTTTTTCAGAAGCATGGACAGATGTGATTTAAGTCCGGTTTTGCCTAGTCTTAATCTGGTGATTATGCGGTCATCACGTTTATTGTCTAACTGGAATCCCTGGGCTTGTCTTTTCTCTCCATCAAGGATCTTATGTAACCACCGTCCACGTTCTTCTTCGTTCCATTCCTTTTGCCACTTGCTATCTATTTTGCGTCTAATGATAGTGTTGAGTTCTTTATATCCTAATCCTATTGGCACATCGTGTGTAGTTTTAGCAAGACTGTCTTTGGCAGTTTTGTCGGCTGCTTCGTTACCTCTGATGTTGACATGCGCGGGTACCCATACTAAAATGGCGTCTATACCCTCGTTGTGTATTTGTGTACATATACATTCTATTTTGTGTATGAGATCAGGTCTACTGTCAGATATAGAATTTTGGATGGATGTGAGTCAACTAAGGGAGTCACTGAGTATCACCGCACGGGTTGGTTTGTGCTCGATGATCCATTCGAGAGCCTTTATTATAGCAATCAGTTCGCTAGTGTACACAGACATATTATCTGGAACCATTTTGTATGTTGAGCTCAGGTATAACAAAAGCTGATCCTGTGTTATTACTTGTGTTTTTCGATCCGTCTGTATAGATTTATAAGTAATTTTTCCAGTTTTGGTTGATATATTCGAGGGTGGTGGCTCTTATTAAGTCTGGGTTGTCCTTCTTTGTGAGGTAGTCGTGAATACTAGTGTCCACGTGGGGCGACTCTAATTCCCAGGGTGGTCTAGTGATCTTGTCTGTGTCGCACATGTGCGCGATGGGTATTTCATGCTCTTGGAATAGGTTATTTACGGTGTAGCCGAGGGGGGCGGAGTCTTTTTCCCAGTTTTTCTTTAAGTATTCATATTCACTTTTATCTTCAAAAAATTTGTGGCCTGGGTGATTTTCGCCCTTAGCTCTAGTTTTTCCTGCATATTTCAGGGACAGTTCCTCTCGTCTTAAATGTAAGGGTTTCTCATTGGTTTCTATTTGAAGACTACATAAGGCGGTTCCCTTGAAGGCTCCAGTAGCTATTTTTAGAGCAGAATATTGGATGCTGTCTATTCTTTTTAGTTGTGTCTTACATGCTGATTGGTAGGCGATGGACCCATAATCTATTTTTGACCTGATTAAGTTTTGATATAATTTTATCAGACTATATTTACTCGCTCCCCAGTTTGTCCCAGACACACACCTCATGAGGTTCAGGTCTATATTGCAGCGGAGGACTAGTTGGTCGATGTGGTCTTTCCATGTGAGTTTTCTGTCAAAGATCATACCTAGGTATTTAACACTATTTCTGAATTCAATTTTCTGACCTCCTAGTGTTAGTTTAACGTCAATGTGTTTATTGTTTGAAAATATAATGCCCGTTGTTTTTAGGGCGGAAAATTTGAAGCCCCATTTATCGGCCCAGCCGCTAATTGTATCTAGTGTATTTTGCATTATACCTGTCAATTTTTTTATGGAGCGTGCGGTTTTCCAGAGGGCAGAATCGTCAGCAAATAGAGACTGTTCTACTTCCGGATGTTTCGTGTCAATTTCATTGGCTAGGCCATTGATGAGGATGTTGAAAAGGGTAGGGCTTATGACGCTTCCCTGAGGGGTACCGTTGTCTAATTCATGGTCGGTGGATAGGGTATTTCCTATGCGAACTTTAAAATTTCTATTGTTTAGGAAGTTTTTTATCCAGTGTTGCATTCTTCCCTTAATCCCAAGTTTGCTTAATTAAATAATTATGCCGTCCTGCCATACAAGGTCAAATGCTTTTTCTATGTCTAGGAAGATACCTAGTGTGTACTGATGTTTGGCATTCCCCTTTTTTATCGAGTGTTGTAATCTGGTTATATGGTCTGAATATGAAGAAATTGATTTTGATTGATTGAAATTGTAGTTTAAGGGCCGCTTCCCATTCGGATTTCGCGGCCCATCAACTCAATGTTTTATTTGGATTTCGCGGTACATTTCTTTGTTTTCTTTTAATATCTTTTCCATCGCTAAATATATAAATAAATAAATGAATAAATAAATAAATAAATAAATAAATGAATAAATAACAATGATAGATTAGCAGGAGATATAAATAGAAGTAAATAAGAGTCGCTATGTACAAGTTCGTAAGTCTCTTTGGGTTTTTTTTGGTTAAGCTATACTAGTAAATATGAGTTCACTGTAGGTCTAATCGCGTGGATGATTCCTTTGTCTTGGTACCCCTTTGTACGCACAAAGCCGTCCAGAAAAAACTGGGAGAACCATGGGCGTCTTCAGGATTTTTCGAATCGACTTCCCTAACGACGCCCTTGGGAACAGGGTGGGTTCTTCCAGAAATTGCTTGGAGTGTGTATTGGGGTGTGTATTGGGGCACAGGACGACAGGTCTACGTCCTATATTGTGTGAAAGTCAAAGGATGATATTCTGTGTTGAGGCGTCATTTCGGTGTCATATATGGGGTAGCGTGTCTGTGTGGTTTAGGATTTGGTATTCTGGTTGCTCAGTTTGGTGGGGTAGCGTGTCTGGCGTGGTACAGGGTCGAGTATTCTGGACGTTCTTGTGGATCGACGATGATGATCTTCATCATGTTCATCTCCATTTGGTGCTGTTTCATAATATTTGTCGTCATCGGTGTTCTGTTTCATGGCTGGTCTTACTTGTCTGTGATCTTCAGTGTGCTGTGCCTGTATTACAAAGAATAGAAGAGTTTGTAGTTTCTTGTTTTCTGGTGTTATTTTTTGCCATCGACTGGCACTATCGTGATCTAAGTCACACATGATCAATAGCAATAAATAATTAGGTACTAAATATTATAAATAAAAATATTATTATAGTTAAAGCCGATTGTGAATGTTTGATATAACCTCTAGTCTTCTGCCCCTGCATGAAAACCGGACGGTTAACATTCCTTAACGAGGGTTGGAAATAAGGGAACACAATTTGGTCGGAGCTCGTTATTAGGAGCTTTTAATTTGATCAGTGAATTTGTCTATGTTATTGCTATGGCATTTTGATTGGTCAGTGTCCAAATTTGATCAGTCATTTCTGATCACTGACCCTTATTTCCGCCCCTGTAAAATAGTTTTGACTCTAAGCGTGCTACATTTATTCAAATTTGGTCCTAGGTTTATTGGTGTCTTGGTGTAACCATATAGTATTAAATGGTAGAGTGATAGTCAGTCGATTTGATGTAAGCTAGTAAGGTGGAGTATACTTTGTTTATAAGAGGTGGTTTAGGATTTAATATAGAAGCCAACGACAGAGGGACATTTAAGTTTTTGAGTTCGTTTTCCAGTGTTCGGCGATAGAGGTCATGTTTTGGGCATTTGAGTATAAAATGTTCTATCGTTTCTTCTTCGTTGTTGCATGAAGTGCATAGTGGTGATGTGTTTTTTATTAGCTTAGATAAGTGAGATTTTAGTCCTGTTTTGCCTAGTCTTAATCTTGTGATGATGCGATCGTCACGTTTACTGTCTAGCTGGAATCCAAAACTCCTTCTTTTCCCCTTATCTAGAATACTATGTAGCCATCTACCTCGGTTTTCTTCGTTCCATTCCTTCTCCCATTTACTATCTATTCTGGTTTTAATGATAGAATTCAGTTCTTTGGTTCCTAGTCCTATATGCACGTCAGGTGCAGTTTTGGTGAGGCTGTCTTTGGCTGTCCTAACGTCCACGTGGGCGAGAATCCAAGCTAAAATGGCGTCAATGTCATTGTCTCGTATTTGTGTACATAAAATTTCTATTTCGTGTATGAGGTCAGGTCTGCTGTCGGATTTGGAGTTCTTTATAGATACCAGTCCGCTTAAGGAATTGCTAAGAATAACGGTGGAAACAGGTCGGTTCTGAAGAACCCATTCGAGAGCCTTGATTATGGCGACTAATTCAGTGGTGTATACAGACATATTGTCTGGTAGTTTGAAACCTTCGTGAATGTCAAGTTCTGGTATAACGAATGCAGAACCTGTATTGTGACTTGTGTTTTTGGAGCCGTCTGTATATATTTTCAAGCGATTTTTCCAATGTGTGTCAATATATTCGAGGGCAGTGACCCTTATATGTTCTGGATTGCCCTGTTTGGTGATGTAGCTATGTATATTCGTGTCCACGTGTGGTGTGATTAGTTGCCATGGTGGTCTATTGACCTTGTCAGTGTCAGAGATACAAGAGATAGGGATGTCGTGTTCTTGGAATAGTCGTTCTATCGTGTAACCGAATGGTGCGGAGTCTTTTCCCCATTTCCTTTTTAGGAATTCGTATTCGGTTTTTGGGCCAAAAATTTTGTGGCATGGGTGGTTTTCGCCCTTGGCTATTGTTTTCCCCGCATATTTCATTGACAGCTCTTCTCGTCTTAAATGTAAGGGTTTTTCATTAGTTTCTATTTGTAGACTACATAATGGAGTTCCTTTGAACGCCCCGGTGGCTATTTTTAATGCCGAATACTGAATGCTGTCTATTCTTTTCAAATGGGTCTTGCATGCTGATTGGTAAGCGATTGAACCATAGTCTATTTTGGATCTGATGAGTGTTTGATATAATTTGATTAAGCTATGTTTATTGGCCCCCCAGTTGGTACCCGATACGCACCTCATAAGGTTCAGGTCCTTGTTACACCGAATAATTAATTGGTCGATGTGGTCTTTCCAAGTGAGTTTTCGGTCGAAGATCATACCTAGGTATTTGACACTATTCTTAAACTCGATTTTCTGGCCTCCTAGTGATAGCGTGATGTCTGTGTTTTGTTTATTTGAGAATAGCACACCGGTAGTTTTGACAGTTGAAAATTTGAATCCCCATTTATCGGCCCAGTCGCTGACTGTATTTAGTACCTTTTGCATTATACTTGTTAATTTTTTTATCGAGCCAGCGGATTTCCACATGGCAGCATCATCAGCAAAAAGTGATTGTTCAATTTCAGGATGTTTTGTGTCAATTTCGTTGGCCAGGCCATTAATCAGGATGTTAAAAAGGGTGGGGCTTATGACGCTGCCCTGTGGGGTGCCGTTATCTAGCTGGTGGTCCATGGACATGGTGTTACCAATACGAACTTTGAAGTTTCGGTCATGAAGAAAATTTTTTATCCAGTGTTGTATCCTGCCCTTAATTCCTAGGTTGTTTAATTGGGTGATAATCCCGTCCTACCATACAAGGTCAAACGCCTTTTCTATATCCAAGAAAATGCCTAATGTATATTGGTGTTTGGCATTACCCTTTTTGATTGAGTGTTGGAGTCTGGCTATGTGGTCTAAAGTACTTCTTTTTTTCCGAAAACCGCTTTGTGCTTTGTTTAACAAGTTGTTGCTTTCCAGGTGATATTCAAGTCTGTTTTTGACCATGGTTTCCATAATTTTGCATAAATTTGACGTGAGTGAGATCGGCCTATATGACTTACTATCTGATGGGTCTTTACCAGGTTTTGGTATTGGGATAACAATAGATGATTTCCATTTGTTCGGGAGTTGTTTGGTCTTCCAGCTCACATTAATTAGTTTTAGGATTAGTTTCTGAGTGGTGTTTGGTAGGTGCTTTAGGATGGTATACCCTAGTTTGTCTTCGCCGGGTGAACTTTCTTTTTTAGAGTGTAAAACTTTTCTGTATTCATTGATATTAAAGTCTCCGTTAAGGTAGTTTTCTATATAATCATTTGTGTCATTTTCCAGGATCGTTTCTTGTTTGATTTTTCTGAATTCTGGTTTCAGGTTGCTATCGCTACTGTTTGATGCGAATGATTCAGCAAGATATTCTGCCTTTTCGAGATTAGTTCTCTTTGTTTTGTTTAGTACGGGTATTGTGTTAGTTGCTTTCCCTTGAATGCTTTTTATTTTATTCCATACTTTCTTTGAGTTAGTTTTCGTATCTATAGTGTTGCAGAAATCTTCCCAGCATCTTGATTTGGCTTCTTTGACGCTTTTTTCTGCTATTCTTTTCAGTTCCTTATATATTTCATGATCACTCTAGAGCCGGCTTTTTTTGAATTTTCTGAGTGCTTTTTTCTTTGCTGCGATGTTCTTTCCACACTCTCGGTCCCACCAAGGCGCTAGATTTTTGTTGGGTCGCTTATTCGTAACTGGAATATGTTTTTGTGCTATGTTTAGAAGTTTGCTGGTTATATTTTCATTGAAAGTCTCTATATCATTACTAACTATGTCGTCATGTATTAGACTTTGACAGTCGTTTTGGAAGCTTTGATTTACCCCTATCATCTGACGTGGTGCAGGTTTCGTCCCAGATTGGATTATGGCTATTATAATCGCCGCAGATTATAATTGGCGAGTCATATTTGTATGAAGAAATTGATTGAAATTGTAGTTTAAGGGCCGCTTCCCATACGGATTTCGCGGCCCATCAACTCAATGTTTTATTTAAATTTCACGGTACATTTCTTTGTTAATTTGAGATCTTTTGCAGCGCTAGATATTAAAATAAATAATTAAATAATGAATAACAATAACAATAACAATGAGGAAATATAAATACTAGTAGAGAAGAGTCGCTATGTACAAGTCGTTAAGTCTGTAATTGGTTTTTATACTGGAAAATATTTGTTATAATCGCGTGGATGATTCCTTTGTCTCGGTACCCCCATAGTACGCACAAAGCCGTCCAGAAAAAACTGGGAGAACCAGGGCGTTTTCAGGATTCTGAAGAAATTGAAGATATGCTGCCCTTATATACAGAAAAGTCGAATAACTGCTCACTATTGGAATGGTTAATATAATCTGATTACCTATTCTGCTCACATAATCTTTTAACGATCGTCACTCTCGGCAAGTGTTGTAACGGATTAGCGGTTGGGGATTAATTGCATGGGATTAAAACTTAATTAACTGTTCACCAGTCTGGGCTGTGAGATGTCAAAAAGTCAGTAAGTGAACAAAACTCACAATGATAAAATTCATTTTAGCTCATATAAATTATAATAATTACTGAAAACAAAATATGTATATTCCTGGTCATTTTTCAGGTACAAGAAGGTACATGCATCAAAATATACGTATTTAAAATTAATGATCAATTAAAAAATATATTTATACCATAGAAAAATACTATTTCCATTTACATTAAGTTATTACATGACAAACATTCATTTATTTGAAAACTAGGATATTTTTTGTGCAAACTATGCTTTTTAAATTTAATTCGACACTTATGACCTACCAACATAACCAATCTTCCAATAAACTTATCCGCGATCCTTATTCCATATTTTCGGAATCTTCTGAAGTCCGTCTCCAAATCCGGGTTTTTAACTCGCTTCACTAATCCGTTTTACGGCCGATTCAGCTGAAAATGTTGTGATTTTCAATCGTTTTTTTTCAGCGAACCCTTTTAAGGAAAACGGTAGAAGGTACCTGCATATATTTTATATCATTTTATTCGTAAGAAAGTAGAGCGTTCCGGAAACCTAAAAGTATTTCAGTCAGTCCACGGAATAATTTTCCGGACAAGAAAAACCGCATGTCGGTCGGTCCAGAAAAAATTTCAGCGAAGTCGACACGAAAATTTCAGTTGCCCACTATCTCAAAAATTAAAAAACTTTTGTCATCAAACTATATATATTTGAAAAGAGAATCTCTTCAGCTACTCCGGAAAGTTTAGATTGTCAGAATCGAACCAGTATCAAGCGAGCTATCAACAAATAACCGACCAAGTTTCCGTTTTCATCAGTCGAATTCCGTTTCATCAGTCGAATACGCCGACCCCGAAAATGGGGTGCACGTCAATAGGTATATACGATTTGACATGTAAATCAAAACACCTTACCGCTCGACTAATTCATGTTTTCTTTCCGATAGTTTAGCTTTCCGTTTCCTCAGTTCATCCTCTAGGTCTTTCAGCGTCCATTCTTCGTATTTATTCGCCATCTTAACGTCTTGGTGAAGAAAAATCAACCAAGTTCATAACGTATACTTTTGACAGCAGCCTCAACATGACACTCAGGAAAAGACAACTCCTACAGCGGGTCCGACAAGACACGTGGCGCCGCACAGCGGCAAAATCACTTACGGTCCCTATTGTGTGTGACAGAGGTGATCATATAATACTATAGTTGTTATAGCTGGGACGAATATAGTATACCCAGGTTATAATTAGTTTATATCCTACAAACGTTGGAAACCTAAATATACTCAGCTACAGCACAGACAACGTGTTGTACTTTACATGACATTATTACGTTTAATATATCATTATTGGAAATAGAATTCAAATGCGGAAGACAACGGTATAGATGTGCAGTCAATCGTGTCTCCACCAAAACAACTTAATTTCGCTAACATTCAAAATTGTTCTGACGTCATTTCTCTTCATTCGTTAACATATATAATTACATAGACTTTCCAAGTCAATCTTTATCTTTCTGGTGAGGGGTAAATAAATTTTCCATTAGTAATGCAAGTGAATGAAAAAATAATCTTTTTTATATCTATTACATAATTATTACAAATTATATCAATTTACAGTATAATGAAACTGATATATTACAGAAATTTTGTAGAGGTAAATATATTTTTGGAAACCAATATTTATCTTGTCTGACCACTCATCTGTCATCATCCTAAAAGGTGATGATATTTCATCACCTTTTTAGGGTGATGACCAAGAATGGCCACTCGTCGTTCATCACCCTAAAAGGGTGATGACCAAACCCCATCACCCCAAAAATGTGATGGCCCATCACCTTTTTTTCTGACGGTGTGGGGTGGAGGATCAGTCTTTTCGACGCTACTGAATTGGAACTGGACCAAAATCTTTACTGTTTTAAGAATACAGAGTTCACAGTCTGCCTGCATGTTCCCCACATTCATCTCACACTATATGTGCAAATAAAATATCGCCCCACTTCAACCCCACTATCGTCTTAGTCTGTGCATGGAAGAATGCTTGCCCAACAAAATCCCCACGTGTATCTTCAGCTATGAAAACGGCGAGCAGTTTGCCCTACATCATCCCCACGCAGGACTTAAACTTTCAGCACAGCCCGACACATTCCCTACATTGGACTTTGTCTACGAGCGCTGGAAAAAGTCCACCCCACCTAATCCCTACAAACAACTCAGTCGATTAACTCCGAAGTTCATATTCCCTACACCAACCCCACGTTAGACTTTGAATATGTAGCAGATAAAGGCATGCCCTACATCATCCCCACGCCGACTTTGAATTCTCGCTCATTCACCCGTCATAATCCCCACATCAGCCCTACATAATCCCCATATTTATGCTAAATTTGCATTACCGCGGGCAGCTGCCCCACACAAACCCTACGTTATCCCCACGAGGAAAGTTCCAAACCACGCTTCGCCCCACACGAACCCCACGCACCCACCAATACCCCACACTTTCCCTACGCAATCCCCACGTTTTTGTTTGTAAGGGTTAACAGTTCTGAATGAATAGCGTATGTGTGATGTTACAAAATTTAATAACTTTGAGATTCGGCTAAATTAGTTCCACTTTGTTTTCCACTCTTCTCCGTTCTATTAAATTTTATTCGGTGAGAGGAGTGGTGGGTCCCATGAACTCAATCACATCTCCCCAGCCCTGGATCTGCGCCAGTTGACTGTAATATATGCTGACTGAAACGGGCATCCGCATGGTCATGTAATAGTTTTCCTTGTTCCGCAATTATCAGTGCGAATTCATCTTGTTTACTCCGCCAAATGTGGGGCAGGTAATTGATGTAACCTGGTTCAAATTACAGTGAGTTAGATATTTCAGTCCGTCATCATACTTTTGCTTTCATTCTGCTATTGAATCAGTAAACTTTTAGGAAAATAGCCCGGAGTGCAGTTTGATGTATGATATATCCGCCCGCAGGTTCCAGATGAACGTTCATTGGTGCTTGTCATGGTCAAGAAGATATCAATGACTGGAACTCGGTAACATAATTTGATGAAGACACAAGAAAATGAGAGCGGCGCCGGATACAAACACCTCTTATTTCAATCGATGTCATTTTGTGCTGGTGATAATGAGGGTGAAGTTCATGAAGACATAAAAACCATATAGATCTTTCTGAACAGAAGACGGTCGGTCCCCAGACGGCCTTTCATTTGGTAAATCGATTATACTCTGTCGGATCAATAATTTACTACCACAACACATACCACTGTATCTGGTAACTTGAATTGACAGAGAACGATAGTTGCATATCCCGATCATCTTACATTGTCATACGCGGAGTATCAAATCGAAAAACATTTCTGTTGAGGACGCTTATGCAGTGCATTGCACGATGGGAGATGGAAATTTTACTCATGCTAACACTGGCATGGACCGAAACCTCGTCTAAGTGATCTAATTTATCGAGTCGCCGGTTTTACCGCTGAAGCAACTGCCCTGAGATTTGAAATACAGTGAAACCTGTGAATATTGACCTCTGAAAAGACCAACAACCAAACTCTTTGGTCCACTTTTCCTTTCATAGTAAATACTTATACCAAGACTATGAAAACACCGGAACCTGTCTCACCGGAACCGACCGTGTTTTTGAATGCAACCTATCTAAACAATGTTAATTGACCCTGGAAACAGCGATGCAGTACGGGTCTAACCGACCAACAGTCTTCTGATTAACTCTCCGTCAACCCGTCAAGGTGTTTCAATGTCATTGTCTTTCTTCCGTTAACATTGTTTAGCTTTTGCTTTCAAAATACGGTCGGTTCCGGTGGAGACAAGTTTCGGTGCTTTCAGGCTCACCAATTACCAAAATACGAGTTGTCAGAGCATTTCCATCATAGCTATCTAGATTTGCATCTAATACCGCTTATGCCGGTGTTAGGGGCCGTGTGGTCATTTCATCCAAGTTGCCACATGAACAGGTACAATAAAAGCGTATCACGAATCGTTAGATTCTTGGTATGTGCTTTAGAATAGGTTAACCGGAAGACTATACTGTGAAGTCATGTGGCTCTGTCAGTATGCCGGCACCTCTTCCCACTTCCCTTATATGTGTTGTAATTGGTATAGGTATTTGCTATGGGCGGAAAAGTGGACCAAAGAGTTTGGTCGGTGTTGACGAGATTCCGGTGTTCCCAGGTTTCTCTGTATCATGATTTCTAGTCAGCACGGTCTGATGAATACGGTTTTTCTATCATGGACGCGGAACTTGTCCAAGTTTGTCGACTGGTATGACAAATGTCGGACCTGATGCAATGGTTATCTCCATTGAACTATATTTTAATCCGTTTGTTTACCTTCGAAAAATGAGGTATTCTAAAGCTTCCAACAGCTCTCGTTTCAAGTGACCTTTTGCAGAGTATATATGCTGAGGATATAAATGGCCACAGTTGCTCTGAGGTACATATTCACCGCCTTGAGCGAGTAAACATTGCGTTCGCTTTAATATACGAGTCCTTGTGTTGTGAAATGTCCATAAAAGAAGTTCCGAGACAGTAATCGAAAGACCTATTTCATATGACAGTTACATGTGGCATCAATTCCAAATCTGTATGAAATGAAAATAATAAAAATACAAGATAATTTTCCACAAGAGAAAAGCGATCAACACTGAACTACACACTGTTTTCTGCCTACATGCTTTTGCTTCATTTTGCAACTGAATCAGCAAAGTTTGGGAATCCGGGGAAAAGAATTAGTAAATGTCATGATATGAGATACGACAAGAGGCGATGTTGTCCATCCTACTTTTTTACTGTTAGATACGGAGAATATATCGGTAGATTAGGAAATGTACGTGCTTTCATGTGGTTCATTGCTGTAAAGAGCTTTCAATGTGTGTGAGGATCAATTAAGTATTAGAGGCCAGAATCGAGTATTTGATGAAGACGCCGAGAAATGAAAAAGGCGATGGATACAATACCACTTGCTGTCGATCGATGTCACCTTCTTATATTGATATGTGTTTGGAGACAAGTAAGAAACGACTACATTGTAGTGAAATCCTGTGGCCGCGACAAAATACAACGAAAGACATATCAGCGGAGGGGTGGGCTTCATACGAGCAGTAATTCTTGTACGTTAGAAAAGAACACATATTTTCACAGGCGTCTGAATTTTAGAATTATTACACCTCATATTATTTATGTGATGCATATATGTTCGTTGTAGCGATATAGCCAAAATAACAAAAATTGGATCCTTCAAAATAAGATGCTCTTCTCGGACAAAAGACGACGATGCAAAACTAAAGCTTTATTCACAAGACTGTCCGTCGTCCATCTGGAAACAATACACCTGACTCGTTATTATACATGTATAAAATATATTATCAGTCGACATAGACCTTGAGTAGTTTGCATGTAACCAGTACATCGGTTTATTCCCCGTACAGTTTAAAATATCTGCATGTAAATTTGCAATCCATCCATTCAGATTCAAGCTCTGTTTAACTTTGTAGCAAAGTATTTTGAACAAGTCAGTCCATGTCCTTCTAGAAAATCCAATATGCATTAACCATCGGCAAAAATTTGTAGCCATCAAAGGTCATTTAAGGCTCGATGGTACTGGTCAGCTTTCAGGATGATGTGTCTATGAAAGAAATATACCACATTGTGATATACAGAATATCTTATGGATCATATATGTTCCGCTTCATGATATTCAATCCTTTCGTTGATCGGTATGGAACCTCCTGGTACACTTCTACTACGTCCATATTCCTCAAAGAAATTGCTCCACGGTCTCCACCTCTGCAATAATAGGGGAGATGAGAAAGAGATCATTAGATTAGCAAATAGTTACAAAGCTGATCCACTAACAAACGTTGCAACAATTTTCTTCATCAATCCTACAGCAAAATGCATGTACTTTGAACTGCCGCAATTCAAACTCGTCTTAATCATGGGAATTTCATTTTCCCTTTCAATATGGTAAAACTGTTTCCGATTATGTCTCTCGGTATGCATTTGCGGATGTAAGGAATCTGCATGCAAATAGAGCTATGAAGGAAAATTTATGGCGTTGAGTAATAGAAACGTCAATTAGCAAGCAATGGTATGACCCAAATGTTACATTACATGGAGTTAATACACATTATGTACTACTGTACTTTTATATTATGTTTTACCTGAATTTGGCATCAGCTGTTCTCTGTACTTGCCTCTGTCAACCTTATGTTATGTATAAGACTTGCTTCTACGGGTATTATTTCTGCAAAACAAAATCACAGCAATGTATCAGCGAAAATAAATTAGCTAACACAGTCGTCAATCAGGGCTACACATGAACCCCACGAGTGCCACACGTAGTCGCCTCTTGCCTCTCTGAGGTCTATTCTTACAATGACCTGGCACCCCAGATCAATCCCTGGGCGCCCCATGGGGCCTAACACTACATTAATCAAGATCCTCCGATGAATACTTTCCCAACGTGGTTCATCATGGTATAAAATCGTTTAAACATAGGTTGAAAAATTGATTCAATGCATTATGCATTGCGAGTCTATCAGAAGATGAATATGGTATTTAGTAAGGACCAGAATTATGATTTGTTGGGACCAGTATTATGAAAGGGTGGTAAAGTTGGAATACGGTCAACAGTTATGGTAAGATAGAAAATAATTACGAAGCAGCCATGTCAGAATGAACAATTTTGCGTCTTTGCGTCTCCCTAAGGGACACGGCGACTTTATCGAGCGGATTACCCAGAGTAGATTCTCTTTTTTGTGCAGCTATATCTAGATGTGGAAATTTGCCAAGATAGATACAGGTCTTAGATTCATACATGTGGCTTCATGCCCATGTAAGACCTGACATACCGTCTCGACAACAATCAAAGGCGTTGAGAATATTTTACAAAGGTAAGTTTTGATGAACGCTTGATGGCAAACACGCTTTTCTCGCCCCACCACTCTCCGCCACTTGTATCCTTCGGACGAACATAGGTACTCCATATTACTTTTCATACGAATAGTCCCAATCATTTGTGTTCTAAATGAAATTATATGTAGATGATTTATATTTGTATTTAGTTTCATGGAGTAATCTCCGGGGACACCTACGCTTGATTCTGTTCAGACTGCTGCTTATCATCGTGGCCGCAAACATCGGCACTTCTGAATGGGCGACGTGGGGATTGATTGGTCCAGCTGAATACACCGGATGTAGACGTTCCGTTCAGGAAGACGCTCGTCTCTGTAGTTGAGGTAGGGCTCCGCTGGCCTGTATCACTCTCGTCCGGTTCCACCTGTCTGTCATTGTTACATTTCTCGACATTTACAGAGCTGTTAGATAGAACTTTGTCTCGGGGTAAAAGGAACACATCTACATAGATCGGCTCAGATTCTGTGTCATAGTACCCAGACGATTCTCCCCCGTTCCGCTCCATATCGTCCATGGTTGCAGAGCCTATGCTGAACATTGCCCTCTGTGTATGTCCCTCTGGGGCCACATCGGGTAAATCTGAATGATCGGAGTGTCTGGAATCACTGCTCGTCATGACATCTGGTAACCGGCTATTCACTGAACAATTACTGTTATCCGGTACAGCTAAATTATTTGACAAATCCCTGCGGCGACGGTTAGAACAATGCGGGCACACTGTATATACACCAATGATGTCATCTTCGGCAACAAACTGTATATTGACATGTGGACCGATATTCCCATTATCCAGTTCCGGGAGCAGGTCGTTATGCTGTGGATGGAAGCGAACTCTCGGCGTGTTGGGACGGGTCTTCTTCAAATCTTTATCATCGGAATCACAATTACAAAGAACTCTGCGGAACATTTTGCATATATTTTGAATGAAGGTTCTCCGTACTAGGATATAGAGCCATGGATCTAATATCTGGTTAATACTGGCCAGTCTAACGCCTAGTAAATCTGCCATATGATCCGACTTCCCAGTCGCCAATGTACGCACAATCTGAATCTGAAAATATAAAATAGTTCTGTATAAGTCTCTCAAAAAATGAACCTGTACCAAATTGACAAAAACGAACAAGTGCCCGGATATTTATTTGTTGTAACACAGACGCAAGTATGTCGCTGTTGTCTGCAGGAATTAAATACACATAATTGTAATATTTCGAAATCACCCAATTCGAACAGCCAACGTCATACAGCCAATGTATCCTCTCGCATTAATTTATAGGTTCCTTTAGACATCTTTACTGGCATCAATTTCGCGTTACTGCAGTAATTTGTTCTACAGAGCAATTAGGATTTAACATTTCGTCAGGAACGACAATCAACACTCACACGATCAGCGGACCATCGAGTGACGGGCGATTCTACATTCTTGTAGCTTCTTGTTAATTCACGAAATAGCCGGCATTCATTATTAAAAGTAAGTTTCGTTCAGGTAGACTTAGTAAGAACATTTGCCAGTTATTCTTAACGCGATTTCCGGTCTACGTAACAAAAATAACTTTCGGTTATATTGAAATCTAGATTTACCAAGAGCCATATACGTTGTGAAATCAGTCGGATATTGCCATTCAAATATGCAAATATGTTTATATTCATGAACTGACACTAGATCATATAAATATCTGTATGGACACAATTTTCTATCAACATTCAAGACAATTTTGTTGTGCATAATTTTTTCGTTATTGTACATTATGTTGTTATTCATATATACTGAGGTAGACTATAAACGGTGCAAGCAGTACCGAGTTTGTGCACATCGACAGAAGAACAGTTTGGACAAGCATTAAGTCCAACGAACGCATAAAATCGTGGTTGGAAACAACCTTATCAGCACTCAGATGATCCACAATAATTTCAGATTGCTTTGAATGATCCAGAATTATCATTTCTACCTCTAAATTCGCCGCTGTAAAACCCTTTTCATGTATTCGTTTGTATATGCAATGCAGCTACCATAAAGAGGAACTTATTCTCTGAGTACTTTGCTCACTGCGGTGGTATTTGTCCACAGATAAGTGTGGGGTGCTTTGAAACAAAGCAATGTAAAATGAAAACGTGAGGACGAATGCCAATATCGTATATATATGGAATAGATGTCTGCAGTCTACGGTAGAACAATTCCTCAGTGTTCAATGGCCCACAGTTTCTGACGTCTATGTCCGTGCTGAAATACGTTTTCAAATATAAACTACATTTTTCTGGCACAATCTTCTTCAAATGTAAAAAAAAAAAAAAAAAAAATGGGTAGATGAAATATTAAAATCATCTTGAGCCTATTTTCCAAATCCTAGTGTTTTCCCGAGGAAGTTTCAAGTAATGACATTTTTGGATAGTTTTGGACCAATTTCGAATTAAAATATTTGATTGCTGTGTGGTTATCGTCTACAGTAGATGATCATCTGTTTTTTCAATATAATTATTTCCATTAAATCAAAAAAAAAATTCAGTTCCTGGTCCGACGTCAATTATACTCTCTACGTTTTAAAGGGAATATATTTCGACAGTGACACCGTGGCTCAAGTGGAACGGATGAATTTGGTGTCCATTCCTTGTAACCGTGTTTAGCGATTTGCTATTAAGAGGACAAGAGCGCCAGGTGGTTTACGACGTGTGTAGACGATGTGTGTTATAGTTCTGTGAGACGTCTATGTGATTTTCTGCTAATAAATAAATCACATTGTTGACGATAATTGTTCGGTAAAAAAATTATTGATTGGCAAGAGGGTATCTGATAATGTGAGAATTAGAGCTCCATTAAAGATATGCTCGTGATATCTTTCTCTCATTGATGAGCGTTGAAAATCGGTGGGTGGAAGAGTACTGGTTATTTAGTGGCTGGAAAGAACATTTAAACCAGTTTATTCTGCGTGGAAGTTGGACTGTTAGTCACTGTCACCTGGTTGAATACTTCAGTCCCGGGCATGATCTCTCGTTTTATAATCTGACCAATAAATCAGTCTGATTCACATTTCGTGTATAAGATGTTACTGAAAGTGAATATGTGCCCATACATATCGTTGATGATTGCGTTAGCCTTGAAAGTATCAGGGTTTGCGGTTCTGCGTCGTAAAGTCGAGTATACATGTATCTTTGTCGGGATCAATAGGGTATTAACGACGAGAAATAAATAACACAATATGACAAAGGAAGATGGAACGTGGAAAAGACAAAGGAAACGGATATATGTTAACGTTGATCGATGCCACTTCCGCAAGTTGATCCAGATATGCCATTTATGAAAACATATCTCGTATATATCTTTGCGAACACAAGTCATTTTCCAGACGAACTTCCAATTTGGTGGATCGATGTTACCATCACTGCACGTACCTTACTGGGACATAGTCTCATGTCTAATTAGGAAGATATTATTTTTTGTCATTTAGAAAGTGATCGTATAACAATATTTTCGTTATTTTGGTATTACACTATCTTAGTGTAGCACAGATACTAGTGCTGAAAAATTGGTTGATAACTAATAAGTATCTTGCTCTGGCACGGCTGAATGACTGGACATGTATGATATTATGAACTTAGTTTTTCTCGTTTCTCACCATCCAATGAGGGCGCTTGATAGAAAGCGCGACTCTGCTGACAACGTTTCGGCATAAGACAATCACGGCTTCTGTTACGAGGATACTTTGTGGCCTGTGGTGTGTGTGACACATCCAGGAGTCCAATATTCATCAGCGATATCACGTTCCACTCCGATTAGGGCTTATCTGACGCAAAACAAAACCGATACATTCCTATCACCGAAAAAATCTGCTACTTTTTAAGAACTAATTCGAGCTATCTGAACTGATCACTGGGGCAAACTTCCTCAAGATACAAATCAAATCAGCAATCAGTTATCAGCCAGGAATGTGACGATGAAACCTTGAAGACTGATTTGTCAAAAAAAAATCAAAATAAAATCATCGATTTTGAGGTTATCTAATCTTTCGATGTGGTTACAGGGACCAATCAACTCCACAGTTCTAGATTAGTACTCGTATATGTGATCTAACACTTGAAATCACAATTTTTCCCTGTCGACATTTTGTCATACGGTTTACGTTTATATTACTATGAGCAGAAGATTGAAGCCAATGACCGATATAGTTATGTTGTGGTGGCCGATAGAGTCAGCATTTGACAGCGAAATGTTTATCGTCTGTGGGCTAGTGTCCCTTTTCGAAGAATATATGTTATGTGATATAAAGTTAGGATCGAAGCAGAAGTGCCAATTCACAGTCTGTTCCTTCATTACATCAACACGTTAATTCGAATCAACTGATTTGGCTTTTCGGATAAATATTCCGCACTAGTACGATCCCGTCTAAACACTTCAATTACAGATGAACGATTCTTTCTTTTAGCGTACCGATTTCTGTGTCAAGCACAAATATGTCGGTTTGATCAAGAAATTTGTGGACGGAGGATTAATGCTGAGTGTCGGCTCTGACGCCTCAATATAATATCTACGACTAAATATACCGAAGGTAGCTGCCACAACCAGATGATTCACCTAGCTATGAAGTTGACGTCTTTTTCTCTCTCACGTGTAAGTATATAATATTTTGAATGCAAGAAGCGATAAAAGCAGATAACAACTGCATACAGGATAGGACTGGCTATAAACAGGGTTGTGTATACCCTGTATATACCAGAGTATATTTGGCATTAGGCTATTTTTAGAAACGTGACTTTTAATAGGCATACGAAGCTCACAATATTTGCGAGCTTGGTGATAAAGGGTTCGTGGTGAGCTCCAAAGTGGACAATATTTTATTGAAAATGGATAATTTTCTCAGAGATGGAATTACAGTATAAGAGTCAAGAATATGCCGACATTACAGTCATTCCTTCACCAAAGGAAACTTCATTACTTAACCGCTCCTTAGTGTATTAATGGTCGAGTTGTTTTTATCAGTAGAACACTAATTTGATGTAATGACAGTTCTAGTGATATTATTGTATCTTGAAGTGCGGATAATTTAACCTGGGTGAATGAGATGATGAACTTTTCTACTCTTGATGTACGTGCGAAGAACCTTTACAGCTATTCCAGGGTCACATATTCTCTAATCACTGTTTATCACGGCGAAGATGGTT
>JAVTVY010002428.1:0-32781 GCA_036873755.1 Hanleya hanleyi
TCTGACGATTTAAGTATCCTCAGCCGGGTATCTGATGAGTGTGTTATACCATGCAACTGACTGAATCAGTGCTGATATCAACCAGTTCATCTTGTGTCACATAGAGACCTTACAATGATCACACCTTCTGTTCAGAAACCAGCATTTTCGATCATTTTAGCATTTCGATGAGGCGGCAGATGATGTAAATCCACAGAATACTGAAATAATTCAATCCATTCAGTATCACTTGAAACTATATCTTGGTCGTAAATATGTGAGACGGTAAATAGCTGCAAAACAGTTCGAACTGCTGATTTTGATCAGTGAAAACGCACAACAAATATACCCCCTCCCCCTTAATAAAACGACCCCACCCAATTTCAACCCCCCACATTGAATGGAATCTCCCAATTTCTACCAAACAATGAATAATTTAAACAACGATACTCAATTTAGCGGTGTATACCTTACCGAGAGTCCATTTTTCAACACAGCTTGATCAAATACTTCCAAAACATGCTGATCTAATAGGCTACAGACTCCTAAATAATTTACACGTTCGGCAGTATTAACACAATTGTACCTCGCTGATTCCCTAATTGGATTTAGACTTTCATCTTTCGGCAGGAAGTAGTTTATTTCAAGCGCTACAAGGTGACCAACTTCTTGTCAAACATTATCCGTCAAAATTTTAAGCTGTGCGCGCTTCTACACAAGAGGTCGCTATTTCGCTGTTTTCTCTGCCTGCTGAAAGCAGTGCTCACGCCCTGCAAATAGTCCCCCGGCGAGGCATGTTATCGAGCAGTTAATCGAAATAAAATTTGCAGCTGAATAGAACAAATACCATACTTGCCAGTGGTACCAAAGGCTTTCCATTAATCGTTGCAACGAAGGCGGAAAAAATCGAGAAAATTCTGGTCTTTGGCAGAGATTACGTGTAGGGGTTAACGGATCGGGACTTTTTTTTATTTAGGAGCCTGTAGCCTATTAGGTGGGCTTATTTCATCCGATCATTCTGATATCAGACATGGGCTTGCATTATTCAATTGCTTGGATGCTTGAAAAATTTCACGCATTTTCATCAAATACTTTTCGCGCTATGTGGTTTTTCCTACATGTACCCCCATCAAAATACAACAGTTTTCGGCTAGCTAGAGCACATATCTGGCCTTGGCGATCAGGTCCGGGGTTTTAGAGATACCATAAAAAACGCTATGATCTGTTCTTGAATGGATGGTGCATATATTCCTACATATTCGGAAACATGTTACGAGCGTGTTAGTCCTTCCATTAAATTATTGTCATTTTTGCGATATCATACCCTTGAAAACGCTAATTTTGGGCAATTTTGTGAATTAAAGTTGATCTTTTTGAAAATTCAGAGGCGTGTAACTGTCAAATTTAGCTATATATTAACTGCGAATGTTCCCTCTACAAATAGATGCCAAAAACTGCCAATTCGAAAGAAGGACAATGCAAATGATATTACAAAATCTGTCCCCACCCCCCATGTTAGGTGTCTAAATTCAGGATGACCCTTCCGGTTTATGTTCGATGTTAGCCAAGATCAAGCGAATCTTTCTGAATCAGGTATTATGTTATCGCAGGCACAGGTAGTCCAGGTATTTATTATAAACTTGTATAATTATTTCTGGTTTTGGAGTTCCACTAAGAATGAATTAATAGCCACCGATTCAGGTAAACAATCCAAAAATGGGAAGATAATCCAGCTAAAACTAGGCTGTAATGTCTGTATCTGACGATTTAAGTATCCTCAGCCGGGTATCTGATGAGTGTGTTATACCATGCAACTGACTGAATCAGTGCTGATATCAACCAGTTCATCTTGTGTCACATAGAGACCTTACAATGATCACACCTTCTGATCAGAAACCAGCATTTTCGATCATATTAGCATTTCGATGAGGCGGCAGATGATGTAAATCCACAGAATACTGAAATAATTCAATCCATTCAGTATCACTTGAAAATATATCTTGGTCGTAAATATTTGAGACGGTAAATAGCTGTAAAACGGTTCGAACTGCTGATTTTGATCAGTAAAAACGCACAACAAATATACCCACTTCCCCTTAATAAAACGACCCCACCCAATTTCAACACCCCCCACATAGAATGGAATCTCCCAATTTCTACCAAACAATGAATAATTTAAGCAACGATACCCACTTTAGCGGTATATACCTTACCGAGAGTCCATTTTCCAACATAGCTTGATCAAATACTTCCGAAAAATGCTGATCTAATAGGCTACAGACTCCTAAATAATTTACACGTTCGGCAGTATTAACACAATTGTACCTCGCTGATTCCCTAATTGAATTTAGACTTTCATCTTTCGACAGGAAGTAGTTTATTTCAAGCGCTACAAGGTGACAAACTTCTTGTCAAACATTATCCGTCAAAATTTTAAGCTGTGCGCGCCTCTACACAAGAGGTCGCTATTTCGCTGTCTTCTCTGCCTGCTGAAAGCAGTGCTCACGCCCTGCAAATAGTCCCTCGGCGAGGCATGTTATCGAGCAGTGAATCGAAATAAAATTTGCAGCTGAATAGAACAAATACCATACTTGCCAGTGGTACCAAAGGCTTTCCATTAATCGTTGCAACGAAGGCGGAAAAAAATCGAGAAAATTCTGGTCTTTGGCAGAGATTACGTGTAGGGGTTAACGGATCGGGACTTTTTTTTATTTAGGAGCCTGTAGCCTATTAGGTGGGCTTATTTCATCCGATCATTCTGATATCAGACATGGGCTTGCATTATTCAATTGCTTGGATGCTTGAAAAATTTCACGCATTTTCATCAAATACTTTTCGCGCTATGTGGTTTTTGCTACATGTACCCCCATCAAAATACGACAGTTTTTGGCTAGCTAAAGCACATATCTGGCCTTGGCGATCAGGCCCGGGGTTTTAGAGATACCATAAAAAACGCTATGATCTGTTCTTGAATGGATGGTGCATATATTCCTACATATTCGGAAACATGTTACGAGCGTGTTAGTCCTTCCATTAAATTATTGTCATTTTTGCGATATCATACCCTTGAAAACGCTAATTTTGGGCAATTTTTGTGGATTAAAGTTGATCTTTTTGAAAATTCAGAGGCGTGTAACTGTCAAATTTAGCTATATATTAACTGCGAATGTTCCCTCTACAAATAGATGCCAAAAACTGCCAATTCGAAAGAAGGACAATGCAAATGATATTACAAAATCTGTCCCCACCCCCCATGTTAGGTGTCTAAATTCAGGATGACCCTTCCGGTTTATGTTCGATGTTAGCCAAGATCAAACGAATCTTTCTGAATCAGGTATTATGTTATCGCAGGCACAGGTTGTCCAGGTATTTATTATAAACTTGTATAATTATTTCTGGTTTTGGAGTTCCACTAAGAATGAATTAATAGCCACCGATTCAGGTAAACAATCCAAAAATGGGAGGATAATCCAGCTAAAACTAGGCTGTAATGTCTGTATCTGACGATTTAAGTATCCTCAGCCGGGTATCTGATAAGTGTGTTATACCATGCAACTGACTGAATCAGTGCTTATATCAACCGGTTCATCTTGAGTCACATAGAGACCTTACAATGATCACACCTTCTGATCAGAAACCAGCATTTTCGATCATTTTAGCATTTCGATGAGGCGGCAGATGATGTAAATCCACAGAATACTGAAATAATTCAATCCATTCAGTATCACTTGAAACTATATCTTGGTCGTAAATATGTGAGACGGTAAATAGCTGCAAAACAGTTCGAACTGCTGATTTTGATCAGTGAAAACGCACAACAAATATACCCCCTCCCCCTTAATAAAACGACCCCACCCAATTTCAACCCCCCACATTGAATGGAATCTCCCAATTTCTACCAAACAATGAATAATTTAAACAACGATACTCAATTTAGCGGTGTATACCTTACCGAGAGTCCATTTTTCAACACAGCTTGATCAAATACTTCCAAAACATGCTGATCTAATAGGCTACAGACTCCTAAATAATTTACACGTTCGACAGTATTAACACAATTGTACCTCGCTGATTCCCTAATTGGATTTAGACTTTCATCTTTCGGCAGGAAGTAGTTTATTTCAAGCGCTATAAGGTGACCAACTTCTTGTCAAACATTATCCGTCAAAATTTTAAGCTGTGCGCGCCTCTACACAAGAGGTCGCTATTTCGCTGTTTTCTCTGCCTGCTGAAAGCAGTGCTCACGCCCTGCAAATAGTCCCCCGGCGAGGCATGTTATCGAGCAGTGAATCGAAATAAAATTTGCAGCTGAATAGAACAAATACCATACTTGCCAGTGGTACCAAAGGCTTTCCATTAATCGTTGCAACGAAGGCGGAAAAAAATCGAGAAAATTCTGGTCTTTGGCAGAGATTACGTGTAGGGGTTAACGGATCGGGACTTTTTTTTATTTAGGAGCCTGTAGCCTGAAGGCCGATGGTGATCTCTACAATAAACGAATTTGGTTTCGTTGATTCATGAATTTATGCTTTGAGTTTGTGTTGATCTCAAGTAGGGCTGTAATTGGTATCCTCTTCGGCGGGGGTTTTTCATAATTCTTCCCTCCGAAGAGTTTTGATAATTCATTTGCAGCCGTAAATTTTTCATGTTGTTGTTGTTGCTTCTGTTCGGTCTCGCATTTTTGGTAGGATCATTTTTCATACATTCAGTACCTTGGGCCTACCAAAATGTAATCTCTTGTTATCAAGTATTATTACGTTGATTTTGATATCCTATGTTCAAGAGAGACCTTACGGGGGGTTTATGTCTTTCAAACTGACATAAATATGAAGCATGATTGTTGCGTTTGTGTTACGTAACCACATGTCAACCCCTTTCTATTTCGACCCTGAGTCGCATCTTAATGAGCTTCTTTTCTAATCTCTTTATGGAATTAAGGGTATGACGAACAACAATGAGATCACGTGTGGGTTTACGTGAGTGAAAGTGTGATATCCTTGAAACACAATTGTCTGATGATTACATGAGTAAATCTATTCATCCATTCACACTTGTTTATTATGAAAGTGTGATATCCTTGAAACACAATTGTCTGATGATTACATGAGTAAATCTATTCATCCAATCACCCTTGTTTATTATGAAAGTGTGATATCCTTGAAGCACAATTGTCTGATGATTTCATGAGTAAATCTATTCATCCATTCACACTTGTTTATTATGAAAGTGTGATATCCTTGAAACACAATTGTCTGATGATTACATGAGTAAATCTATTCATCCATTTCACCCTTGTTTATTATGAAAGTGTGATATCCTTGAAACACAATTGTCTGATGATTACATGAGTAAATCTATTCATCAATTTCACCCTTGTTTATTATGAAAGGGTGATATCCTTGAAACACAATTGTCTGATGATTACATGAGTAAATCTATTCTTGAGTAAACTCATTCATCCACTCAACCTCGTTTATTGTGAAACTCTGATATTCTTGAAACACAATTGTCGGATTATTACATTGTGATTTGTCTTTTTGTTTCACACCAAGTTGGTTCCATCTGTATACTGTTTGATGCTTATAATTCAGATGGAGTTATGCACTAATTTTAATTTCTTCCCTATGTGAAAATTTAAAGTTACGAGCATGAGTGGGAAAGTATTGGCCGGCAAGGATCAAGCCTAATGACTCGTAAGTCGTGAAGTCTTCTATGGTTTCTTCTACCAGGTATGTATTACTGGTTCAGTCTACTGGAGCATCTAACTGCTGTTTGTAATGTTTTTACTGCTCTTCTCGACAAATTGTTCATGCTAGGTCATTTCAAATTCTAAATTTTGAATAACCTCATTTTCCTGCCGGCGAGAGACTTTAAATGTATTTCCTCTCTTCGGGAATTTTTTAAATTCTTTTTGGATCTTTCTTGGTTACCTGGAAAAATTCTTTGTTCTGAATGTTGGTTGTGTGACTATTTGGTTATTAATAGTAACATTTTTGTAAATGTTTAATATTCTCTCCATATAAATCTCCAGTACTGTATTTCATGTACAGGAGACAAATTACATCGAGAGAGATCATAATGTAACCATCTTCACTGACACATTTTCATATTCACTGACACAAAGATCCAAGATCCCATTTACCTCTTTGAGCTTACATTGGGTGATTAACGCTACAGGCATTTAATGTGTTCATCTCTACTGCGTTTTAAGAGAAGGAAAATTATTACAATCGACTACGGGGTTACTGTTTGCAACGCCCCTCTGTTACGTCGTGTACTGTTACAAGTTTGTATCCTGCTCCATTATGAGGATGTATATTCATTAAGTGGTTGTGAATGAGGAAATCACTACGTTGTTTATCATAGACAACGTTTCACATTACGCTTTCCTGTTGCATCTTGACATTTTCACTACACCGTCATGTGTCTCTCATACATCTGTGCGTCATTCTCTAACATCGGTTAGACATTTCCGGTACGCCATAACGCCACGGTGGGAGTGAAAGTCCGTTCGTTTGGCGTCAACCTACCACTTGTTTCAATTCTGCTCGGGTTTCTCACATTGTCATTTACTCAGGTTCGTTGTTATTCTACAGAGAGAGTTTGGTTCAGACCTTGTTGATTTCCAGGCTTGAGTTCAGAACATCAAGATTGTATTGGGATCAATTAGTATTTGTCAAATACTGTTATATGGAATAGGTCTTGGGATTATGGATCTTCTCTGGGGACGACGGCGGGATTGTAAATGACGGACTAGTCACCTTTGAATTGAATTCAGCACAGTGTTGTATTAACACAGAACCATGTTGACTTTATCACTCAAACATTATGTTGGGATCCATTTACCTTAGGATGGTGCTTAAACAACACAATGTCTTCGTGGGGTACTTGGAGACAGTCGGGAAACTGTTTTTTTCCATCAAGTACTTTATTCCTGTTTAGACCATTACACCTTTGGTTAGACTTTGACATTATGGTTCTGTCCTCATCCTTAGGGTTGATTATTATATGTAGGACCTTACGCACTACATCTCTTTTGGGTTCGGTCTCTTCAGCGGATTTATTGGTCCTGGTGCCGAGGACGTGATATCGTTCCCGACTTTTTTCCTCGTAATTGACTTCCTCCTTCACCTTCACCAGGATATGGAGTCTCTATTAGCACCATGGGAGGCTATCTTTCTGCTCTGGCTAGGGTGTTACGGCTTACATTTGGTACTGACATTAACCTCAACGATAATATCTTTGCGCTTATTCACGCTGCATAGAATTAAGCAGGTTTGATTTGGTAGCAAATAGGAACATTGTTTATAAATGTTTGCTATTCACACATAAGTCGACCCATATAGATATGAGAGACTGGTGCAAAGTCGTTCATACCTGTGTAGGACCATATAGATACGGGACTTGATGAAAGACTCGCATTACAGTTGTGTGTACTCGCCAAAGATTACCGAAATAAGATATCGTGTGGTTCTCTGTGCTCTGATCATTCCACCTTTTGAACCCTTAAGAGTCCGTGTCTATATGAAGCTGTATCTTATAAGACGGACTTTGTGGCGGCGTTTGCTTTGGCGTCCAGAGTGTTTCTGAACTAAATGCTCTTGTAGATCTCCTATGACCTGGACAGCGGATTGTTCCTGCATTTCTTTTCGGCCCTTTTTTCCTGAATTTATCGCCAAAAATGAGTCTGTTCGTTCGGGTCCGTACGCTCAACAATCGTACTCCATTCCTGTGTGGTCAGACTTTGTACATGGCCTCGAGGACGATCTTCTGCTATGTCCTTTCGAGCCTTTCGCCACCATCTTACTCGTACCGATCCGTTCACGGTTTTCGGCTACGGTTATTCTGTCCCTTCGCCTGTCAGCAAGGCTTGACATTTAAAGCCGCGTAGTTGAAGAAGACCATAAAATAGTCTTATCAATTGGCAGAAGGTAGATATTCCATTGACGCCCCCGCTATGTCTTCTGCTTCTAATGTGATTCGTGCCATCGCTGCGTCATGGCACGTAGGGAAGAACTGACCCCTCCTTAACAATGTCCTGTCTGGTGCCTGATCAATTAACTCCACGTTCACTAATTTCTGTCTGAGTGGTATGACAGTGCAATCAATAGTGTGACCACGCTTGGGCCACTGTGGCTACCCAGCACGTTGTGAGTAATTTCAGAAAAAGAGGGGGGCGGCAAAATTGTCACCCTCGCAGCAAGACAGCCAGCTTGCTGTATCATCTCATCTCATCTCAGACATATTGTTATCATTACATATATTATATGATAAAGGCATCTCAGAAGGTAGAAATAAGTCAGTTGACCGGCCATGGATTTTATAATTACCAATGAAGGTCTGACACTAGGATAGGGTTTACTCCTAACTGCAAATTTTGCTTGTGTCTTCCAGAAACTGACTCCCTTCTAGATGTCTCAGCTGGGTCCCTGGCCAGTCTTCTCAAAAGAACACCTGCTCCAGTCCTAGGGTGAACATTAGTGACGCAAGTACAGAGGGTTGACGGCGAGCTTCGGGACCCAGGGAACTTGCACGGCAATTCCAACGTGTTTCTTCTCATCTATCCTAGAATGGTGAATTGTCCTGAGGGTGCTTGTTTTACTGAGAGTGGTGTGGTCTTGGTGGCCCTCTAAGTTGGAGTGTCCCTCAGAATACTTATGGTCAGACCAAGTATCGCCCTGTATGTTCAAGGCTTGGGTTAGAGAGTACCATTGCAGTATCATACAGTGCCTACCAAGAGGACCTATCTAAGCGGCCGAAGGCACAAGAGGAATAATCTTGGTTGGATTGCTGTACCACACCACGAGCACAGCTTCATGGATGGAGACAATCTGAAGATAAGTAAACTGTATCAGTTTCTCCAATTACTCTATGCAACTACGGCCAGAGTTAATTTGTGGAGTTAATGTCTCGATTTGATATCCATGTCTGTGTCAATCCAGCGATTACTAGTCTGCTATGGGAGTTACCACAAGGCCGAGATTCCCTCCTCCATATGTTGGTACTATGGCATAGAATTGAAACAGGTTTATTTGTGACATAAAAAGTAAACATTTATAAACAATGTTTCTATTTATTAACAAATCAAACCTGTTTCAATTTGATTGTCCCTCCCTCCGTCCCCTCATGCCGGCCTCAAACACTACGGGTCTCGGTAATTACAATGAGAATAGAGGACGAGAATGGTTTGTGCAGACACCTTTATAGTAATGCACTGGAGTGAATGGGAGGCTCTCCTAGGGGCGGACAACTCTCCGCCTAGGGGAGCTAACTTTTAGTTTTAACTTCCGTTTTCTACGTTGTATCATCTTCCTGACGGAGATTAATGGCATAGAATTGAAACAGGTTTGATTTGTTAATAAATAGAAACATTGTTTATAAATGTTTACTATTCCTCATCAAACATGTACAGTAGATCTGTGTACTTGAGAGGATGTAACTGTGTAATGTGACCGTGATTGATAGATTTACTAGAAATTAGATGTCAAAATATATATAAACCAAAGACAAAGCAACGATTTGGTGTAAGACTCAAAGAATATAATTCCAAAGGATCTGTTGCAAGTTGTTTTGTCCAGGATATTACCTTTTCAGTGGAAGGTCTAGCACCAAAGCATTGCCAAAGACATGAACCGAATCTGATACATGTAATGTTCAGCCCTCCTGGGCTTGTGATAGACCCTTATACCCGTCATATTGTAAACTGTCACTAACGGGTTGTTATAGACAATTCAATGGGATTTAACTTGTGGTATTCCCTTGCATTTTGTATCTGTCCATCTTCAGTAAAATTAATCTGAATGCTCAATATCACAATCTTGTTTCTTCCTGTGTTGGTTTCATTTTTTTTTCCATTATTATGTTATGGCGGTTTCCGTCTGTCTGTCTGTCTGTCTGTCCGTCCGTCCCTCGTGTCCGGTCTATATCTGGGACAGTTTTCTATCTACAGTTCCAATTTTTGGTGAGTGGATACCCTACGGGGAGACGATGTGTCGCGTACTAAAATAAAGGTCAGAGGTCAAAGGTCACTGGCCTGAAAAACAGGAAATCAGTGAAGTGTTCATGTCCGGCCTATATGTGTGAACGTTTTCTATCCACAGTTACAGTTTTTTGTGAGTGGATACGCTAGGTAGAGACAATGTGTCGCGTACCACAATAGAGGTCGAGGTCAGAGGTCAAAGGTCACTGTTGCCTAAAATCATGAAATCATTGACAGTTTTTTATCTACAGTTCTAATTTTTGTTGAGCGGATGCTCTAGGGGGGAACGATGTGTTGCATACCAAATGTAGGTCAAGATCAGAGGTCAAAGTGACCGAAAAATCAGGAAATCATTAAAAATTTCTGAGTTTTGTATTCAGTAGGGGGAAATGAAGTGTCGCATACAAAAAAATTAGGTCAAGGTCAAAGGTCACTGTGACCCCAAAATCAGGAAATTATTAAAAATAAATTTTTTTGGTGTCAGTAGGTACATTAGGGGGACACAATGTTTCACCTACTAAAATGTGGGTCACGGTCAAAGGTCAAGGTCACTGTGACCCCAAAATTGTGAAATTGTAAAAAAATCAAGATTTTTGAGAAATTACGGGGAGCAGTTTTGCCGTGTACCAAAATTTAGATCCAAGTCCATAGTCAAGGTCACTGTGACCCCAGAATCAAGGTCAACGGTCAGTGTGACCGAAAAATCAGGAAATCATTAAAAATTGCTAATTTTTTGTGAGTGGATTCAATAGGGGAAATGAAGTGCCGCATACCAACAATTAGGTGAAGGTCGAAGATCAAAGGTCACTGTGACCCCAAAATCGGGAAATTATTAAAAATAACATTTTTTTTTGTGTCAGTAGATACATTTGTTGTAATTACATCTACATAGATATCAGCCAGTACAGTGGACAGGCTTACCTGCCGGTTAAAACCCTGAGAGAAGCTGAGAGAGCAGTCTTGTCTATCCCAAGTCCAGTATCTTCTCTGGCTTCTTTTCCAAGTCCGCGAGTTACTCTCATTGGCTAGAGGGCAATCAGCGCCCTCTACCAGGGGAGACAACTCTTGTAATAATAATAAAGCACTTGTCTCCCCTGCATCACTGACACTAATGTTCGTTTAATAGTGTATTACTGACAAGTGAGAAAACCTATTCTCACTACACCCTTCTCCCTGTTCTTTTTGGGGAAGGGCATACCAGCGACGGACAGTCTAAAACTCCAGCGAAGTATTCCTAATGATAATGAGAGATCCTGAAGGATCTTGGCGCCCACCATTGTCCGATAATTGTAAGCTAATGATAAGAGGATCTTTTTGTCCATTGTTACTAAGACGATTGAGTTGTAACTTTGTTTACAGAATTTCGAATCTGAGTGAAAAAGATCGAAAAAGGGACACCGGAAAACACCAGGAGTTTCAAGATTTCTAGAAACTGTACTTATGTCGGTTGTTATAGTACAAGAGAAATGAGCAAAGTTAGTCTGAAAGTGAATGTACATGTATGGAGGATCCTTCGTCTTCGTTTTGTAGTATTTTTATTTTATTTTTTTTTGCACGTGTCATCATTGGGTACTGGAAGCGAAGAAAAATGTTTTTGACACTTTGGCATACTTAAGATTTTATAATTAGGAACGAATGCTAATTCTGTTCTGTTTACTGGACTAGTTTGAGATATCTCTTTTAAGATACCATGCTCGAAAATAATAAGATGGTACAATACATGTACTTAATACTGAAGTGATCTGGTCCGCGCAGTAATGTTGAAACTTCGAATTTGAAAGTGTCTGAATCCTGATTATTTCCCTTGGATCGAAACATGCAGTAGTTTACAGTTGTCGAGTTGTGACATTGTGTCACAAGAGTGACGTCCCTTCATGTTGCTGACCCGCCGGCAGACGAAAGGGTACAGCAGCTGACTTGCAACTGCATGGACTAAAGAAAACTGATTTAAAATTTGAAGAAATACATTTTAATTCCGAATTATTTGAACTCCTTGATATGGAAGGTGAAGATATGGACACTCTCTATAGTCAATATATAGAATATGCCCCACCGTTTGATCAGCCGACTCTTGTGATGTAACGTCACAACTCGGGAATACCGTATTAATTGGATTTTCGAATCGGACCAAAAAGGGTATCTTGCACAACTAGGCCCCATGTAGGACCTGTAAACCAAAAGATCCATGAAATATTTCCTGAGAATTCACGATAACAATGTTTCAATGGGGAAATTCAAGATGGCCATCTGGCAGCCATACTGGATTTTCGAATCGGACCAAAAAAGGTATCTTGCACAACTAGACCCCAAGGCGATTCTGTGTATCAAATTTGAGAAAGATCCATGCAGTACTGAGAAATGACGTATCGTGCTCAACTAGACCCCATGTGGGACCTGTGTACCAAATTTGAGAAAGATCCATGCAGTAGTTCCTGAGAAAACGCGATAACAAGGTTTCATGGGGAAATCCAAGATGGCTGCCTGGGGGCCATATTGGATTTTCGAATCGGAACAGAAAAGGTTTCTTGCACAACTAGACCCCAAGGGGAACCTGTGTACCAAATTTGAAAAAGATCCATGCAGTAGTTCCTGAGAAATCGCGCGCGGTAACAAGGTTTCATGTGGAAATCCAAGATGGCTGCCTGGTGGCCATATTGGATTTTCGAATCGGACCAGAAAAGGTTTCTTGCACAACTAGACCCCAAGGGGAACCTGTGTATCAAATTTGAAAAAGATCCATGCAGTAGTTCCTGAGAAATCGCGGTAACAAGGTTTCATGGGGAAATCCAAGATGGCTGCCTGGTGGCCATATTGGATTTTCGAATCGGAACAGAAAAGGTTTCTTGCACAACTAGACCCCAAGGGGAACCTGTGTACCAAATTTGAAAAAGATCCATGCAGTAGTTCCTGAGAAATCGCAGTAACAGGGTTTCATGGGGAAATCCAAGATGGCTGCCTGGTGGCCATATTGGATTTTCGAATCGGAAAAGGAAAGGTTTCTTGCACAACTAGACCCCAAGGGGAACCTGTGTACCAAATTTGAAAAAGATCCATGCAGTAGTTCCTGAGAAATCGCGGTAAGAAGAATTGTTTACGGATGGACTGACGACGGACGACGGACGGACGGACGACGGACCACGGACGAAAAGTGATTTGAACAGCCCACCATCTGGTGATGGTGGGCTAAAAAACATACCATAAAAGTATGGAACTGTACCTAAAGCTTTCTCTACTTTGAACTGGGCTAAAAACCGGACATAACCTGAGAACAATCTACGTAAAATTAGTCCAACAATAAAATACCCAACCCCAGATCATGATCTCTAACCCCAACCCTCAGGTCGATTTTTCAGCAGACCTCTAATTTCCCCAAGGAGATCCAAAGGAGCTGGAGCGAACTGGCCCACTTTTGGTACCAGTCCGGCTCACTCTGGAATCTACCTTTCCCCCCAACCTCCCCTTCCCATAAATTAAGGGCTCACTCAATTTATAATCTGTCAGCCCCTCTTAAATTGAGAGACTGGCTACACTATACCGCCTGTCAAGAAACAGACTGACTACTAAAATAATGGCCAGACTCTCCTAAATTGAGGGACCAACTATATCAGACAGTCCGAGAATTAGTTTGACAAAATGCACCTGACATTTTATAATCTGTCAGCCCCTCTTAAATTGAGAGACTGGCTACACTATACCGCCTGTCAAGAAACAGACTGACTACTAAAATAATGGCCAGACTCTCCTAAATTGAGGGACCAACTATATCAGACAGTCCGAGAATTAGTTTGACAAAATGCACCTGACATTTTATAATCTGTCAGCCCCTCTTAAATTGAGAGACTGGCTACACTATACCGCCTGTCAAGAAACAGACTGACTAATGAAGTAACCAGTATCCTCTGTATGCATCAACAGAGACACACACATGACGAATCAACGCACGTGAAACACCTGTGCACAAGGTGCCGCTAACATGTCGACTCAACATGTGGATGAAGCTGCAGAACCAGAAGGAATATCGGAATCCATTGAGCAGAAGTGCACTGCGTTGCTAATGTTATCGCATTGCCAATGATCAGTTAGCCAGGGTCTGGATAAACATATCCAAAATAATCCCCGAATTTGATCAGACATAATGCTTCACAGCGAGCATTTAACCAAACAAAGTCAAGGCTTGTCCGATGTCTGACTTTCATTTCAGACCCTGATTCATTAAATTTAAACCGGGATGACAAACACCGGCACATATCTCACTGGGGCTTCCATAGAGAAGACACAAGCAGAGTTGTGGCCACAAACTCCCCTGGCCCTGTCCCTTACTGTCCAGAAGTGTCTTTGAAGTAACTTTGAAGTAACTTTGAAGTGTGGCCATATTTCAACCTTGAAGTGCAAGACTCAGAGTCAGAAGTGTGCTTGCAGTGTGGGTATTGTTTTGTAGGAATGCCATATAAGGGCATTGAAGTCACAATGAAGTCACTTAGAAGTGTGCCTCAAATATTTTAATTAGGTACTGCAAAGGCACTTCATAGACACTTCCACAGAAGGGTAACCTTCATAGGCACTTCTGAAGTGCTCTTGAAGTACCTAATTAGAATATTTGAGGCACTTCAATGTCCTTATATGGCAAGTCACTTCATCCACTCTTCTACAGAAGGATACCTTTCATATGCACTTCTGAAGTGCTCTTGAAGTACCTTATTAGTATCATAGCAAATCCGTGTGATGAAAAGGTATGTAAAGCCACGAGATATTTACTTTCCCAGAAAAGAATACACAAATATATATTTGAGCACAGAAAGTTTTATTCAGAGAAAATACAGAGTGAGACAGAACAGTACATCATAAAATATTTACAATAAACCGCTAGCACAAATCCTTGAGACAAAATACAGCACAGTACTATATATGTATGTATTTACATGCAGTCTTTGGTATGAGAATTTATTGCAGTATTATTTTGCAAGGGTGACCGTGTTCTTTTCCAACTTGAACTTGAAGCAGCAGATCTTTCGAAGGATAGTTTACTTCAGTTGCCCCGAGGTCCACTCGGACGTAACCCAACGCTGAAACCCACCAGTCTGAATTGTGAACTTCTTGGCCTGTGGCGATAAATACATGCATATAATTAAAACCTGATCAGTTGTATATATAGTTCCATATGACATGCAATCCATTTTTTTTTTTAATACACTCAGGATGATTGAATAGGTTGACTACCATAAAGGGTAAAGAATGGAACACATCCCTACGATTTACAAAAGATTGATGAAGATGTCTATTATCCTTTCTTTAGTACTCCATGATATACAACAATGGAGATAAACAGTTTGTGTGAAGAAATCAACCATACCTAGGTGTGCTCATTAAATTTCCCATCAGTCGAGTGGCTGCTTGAAGTGAGCCGAGTTCCTTGTTGCAGCTGTATTCTGGAATTATGAAAGTATTGACAAAGAAGCCATTAGAAACAATCATGTGGATTTTGATAATTTGTCTCTGTTAATTCCTGGTTCAACTAAATCTTCATGCAAGGCTTTAAATAACAAATAAATGCTTATTAACTACAAATTGTATTCTTAAATTTTTTAAATGAAATAAATGTATGAAATGAAATGTTCTCATTTCTCAAGATGTGGGTAAAAATGTACAATTCAGGGAATTGAAGTGTGAAGATCCTTAGCTTTGGTATATGAACAGTGCAATCAATAGACAAGGAAAATATAGCCTGTTATAATGATGAAAATTAATAATTGATTATACTTTTTTCTGATTACAGCTAAAACAGGTAATGCTAACATTTTATTATCAATATATTCTAAAACTTATTTCTTTACCATTTTGTCAAAAATCTGGTATGGGAATATTCTACATTCTGCAAGGAAAAAATCAATACAATTTATGAATCAATAAAAAATCAAAACAACGAGATTTATTTAGAGCTACCATCCCCCCAACCAGTTAAATCCACCTGTTTTGACATGAAGTGAACAGTTTTGTGATAAAAATATCTCACCCTCAGGGGATTTCCTCCAGGGGTGCATGCCAATCTTCATATGAGGTCCCCAAGCCTGCATGGTGTTTCCAAGCTGACAATTCACACAATCATAACAATGGCATTTAATCCACACTGCCTTGATCAACCTGGATAGATCTGAAAGTGATATTGGGACAGAGATATGGATATTTCGCCATGTTACATGACCCATTAAATTTGACTGCAATTATAAGGTGGAGTACATTATAATAACCTGCAGTCCATATAGCAAAATATTTATTGAGGCCAATATCAATTTTTTAATATGTCAAGGGAAACTTATTGATAAAATAAATAGCTGACACTCCCAGGTCTACATCACTGTTCAGCTCAGTTCTTTGCTTATTAAGTTATGAATAACAGAAAATTTTTAGTTATATTTATAAGTTACTTACCATATCACTAGCTGCTATCATCACCATCTGCAATACAGTTCTTCAAACCTCCATAGTTCTAGCTTTAACAGGAACAAATCCTTCTGATTTCTGCAGTTGGAGAGGTCAGCCATTTTGATTGTTATCGTCTGGTGGCGCCCCCATTGTTCAATTAAATTTTCAAGGGCAGATAACCCCACACATTTTGGCAAAGACAGTTCAGAAGATAAAGACTATTAGAAACAGAAATTATATATATTATACTTAGTGATAATGATGAAGAGGATAATATAAAGTATTCTTTAATGGGTATTTTTTTGTTGCTGACATTATGTTAGAACTGATTCTTCTAAAAATATTTTCCCATTTTGTCCAATTTTACTATAAAATCATGGATTTGGAATGACTATAAAATCTGAAGATTTCTTATCTAATATGTGAGAGACTGGTGTTATTAATGTGTTTATTCTATTCAAATAGAAACTCATAGTACTGATCACTTTAAAATATCAAAAAATATGTTCACAGTTCTGAGTAATATGTCAGTAACCACATGTGAATATTTTACACAGTTGTAGCTATTTTGAAATGTGAAGTACAAATCTGATGTTTGGTGGTTTCATTGAAATGAGATTTGATGTCACTGAGTGAAATCAAATCAGCCAACTTTAAGCTGGGATATTTCCAGAGCAAATAAATATAACTGAAACTTGTAAACATGTAGTTCTAATTTATAATGTTATGTTACTGTAACAGTTTGTGAGAAAATTCCAATAATCTAGAAATCCTATTGGATTGAATCTTATAGGATTTTTCAGAATCTAATAGGATTTTTTCAGAATCTTATAGGATTTTTCAGACTCTCATATTTTAGAAGCTCATATGATTTTTTAGAATCTTTAGCATTTTTCAAAATCTTATAGGATGCTAGAAGATATTTTTTGCAAGGGGAAGTCCCCCAAGTTATGCTATATAACTGACAAAGTCCAAGAAGTGTCTTTGAGGAGTACCTTAGATTATGCAGAACAAAAACAAAGTCTCAGAAGTGTCTCTGAACTCCCCTAAGTTTTGCTGAAGAACTGACAAAGTCCAAGAAGTGTCATTGAGGAGTACCTTGGATTATGCCGAACAAAAAGAAAGTCTCAGAAGTGTCTCTGAAGTCCCTCATTTTTTGTTATGAAATTGACAAAGTCCATGAAGTGTCTTTGAGGAGTCCCTTGACTACTGCCTTTTTCTAATGAAGTACCTTTGAAGTGTGCCAATATTTTTCTCTGTCATTGAAGTGCCTTTCAAGTGTACTCTTCAGAGGCACTTCTAGGCACACTTCACATGAAGTGTGACACTTCTGGACAGTAAGGGGTGTCTCCAACATAGATTGCCCCGTCATTCTCTCCCCTTGTTAAATCATCCCTCACAAGTCGCACAACTCTCCTCGGCAAAAAAATGTAGCATCCACGTAACTTAATTTAACACCATTTAACCATTGCCGAATGATGTGCCAACCGTGAGGGCTGAACCCACAGATAAAATTTTACATTTTTTTGTGTCAGTAGGTACATTAGGGGGACACAATGTTTCACCTACTAAAATGTGGGTCAATGTCAAAGGTCAAGGTCACTGTGACCCCAAAATTGTGAAATTGTAAAAAAATCAAGATTTTTGAGAAATTACGGGGAGCAGTTTTGCCGTGTACCAAAATTTAGATCCAAGTCCATAGTCAAGGTCACTGTGACCCCAGAATCAAGGTCAAAGGTCAGTGTGACCGAAAAATCAGGAAATCATTAAAAATTGCTAATTTTTTGTGAGTGGATTCAATAGGGGGAAATGAAGTGCCGCATACCAAAAATTAGGTGAAGGTCGAAGGTCAAAGGTCACTGTCACCGCAAAATCGGGAAATTATTAAAAATAACATTTTTTTTTGTGTCAGTAGATACATTTGTTGTAATTACAGCTACATAGATATCAGCCAGTACAGTGGACAGGCTTACCTGCCGGTTAAAACCCTGAGAGAAACTGAGAGAGCAGTCTTGTCTATCCCAAGTCCAGTATCTTCTCTGGCTTCTTTTCCAAGCCCGCGAGTTACTCTCATTGGCTAGAGGGCAATCAGCGCCCTCTACCAGGGGAGACAACTCTTGTAATAATAATAAAGCACTTGTCTCCCCTGCATCACTGACACTAATGTTCGTTTAATAGTGTATTACTGACAAGTGAGAAAACCTATTCTCACTACACCCTTCTCCGTTCTTTTTGGGGAAGGGCATACCAGCGACGGACAGCCTAAAACTCCAGCAAAGTATTCCCAATGATAAAAAACATACCATAAAAGTACGGAACTGTACCTAAAGCTTTCTCTACTTTGAACTGGGCTAAAAACCGGACACAACCTGAGAACAATCTACGTAAAATTAGTCCAACAATAAAATACCCAACCCCAGATCATGATCTCTAACCCCAACCCTCAGGTCGATTTTTCAGCTGACCTCTAATTTCCACAAGGAGATCCAAAGGAGCTGGAGCGAACTGGCCCACTTTTGGTACCAGTCCGGCTCACTCTGGAATCTACCTTTCCCCCCCAACCTCCCCTTCCCCTCATAAATTAAGGGCTCACTCAATTTATAATCTGTCAGCCCCTCTTAAATTGAGAGACTGGCTACACTATACCGCCTGTCAAGAAACAGACTGACTACTAAAATAATGGCCAGACTCTCCTAAATTGAGGGACCAACTATATCAGACAGTCCGAGAATTAGTTTGACAAAATGCACCTGACATTTTATAATCTGTCAGCCCCTCTTAAATTGAGAGACTGGCTACACTATACAGCCTGTCAAGAAACAGACTGACTAATGAAGTAACCAGTATCCTCTGTATGCATCAACAGAGACACACACATGAAGAATCAACGCACGTGAAACACCTGTGCACAAGGTGCCGCTAACACGTCGACTCAACATGTGGATGAAGCTGCAGAACCAGAAGGAATATCGGAATCCATTGAGCAGAAGTGCACTGCGTTGCTAATGTTACCGCATTGCCAATGATCAGTTAGCCAGGGTCTGGATAAACATATCCAAAATAATCCCCGAATTTGATCAGACATAATACTTCACAGCGAGCATTTAACCAAACAAAGTCAAGGCTTGTCCGATGTCTGACTTTCATTCCAGACCCTGATTCATTAAATTTAAACCGGGATGACAAACACCGGCACATATCTCACTGGGGCTTCCATAGAGAAGACACAAGCTGAGTTGTGGCCACAAACTCCCCTGGCCCTGTGTCTCCAACATAGATTGCCCCGTCATTCTCTCCCCTTGTTAAATCATCCCTCACAAATCGCACAACTCTCCTCGGCAAAAAAATGTAGCATCCACGTAACTTCCATTTAACACCATTTAACCATTGCCGAATGATGTGCCAACCGCGAGGGCTGAACCCACAGATAAAATTTAACATTTTTTTGTGTCAGTAGGTACATTAGGGGGACGCAATGTTTCACCTACTAAAATGTGGGTCAATGTCAAAGGTCAAGGTCACTGTGACCCCAAAATTGTGAAATTGTCAAAAAATCAAGATTTTTGAGAAATTACGGGGAGCAGTTTTGCCGTGTACCAAAATTTAGATCCAAGTCATAGTCAAGGTCACTGTGACCCCAGAATCAAGGTCAAAGGTCAGTGTGACCGAAAAATGAGGAAATCATTAAAAATTGCTAATTTTTTGTGAGTGGATTCAATAGGGGGAAATGAAGTGCCGCATACCAAAAAATAGGTGAAGGTCGAAGGTCAAAGGTCACTGTGACCCCAAAATCGGGAAATTATTAAAAATAACATTTTTTTTTGTGTCAGTAGATACATTTGTTGAAATTACAGCTACATAGATATCAGCCAGTACAGTGGACAGGCTTACCTGCCGGTTAAAACCCTGAGAGAAGCTGAGAGAGCAGTCTTGTCTATCCCAAGTCCAGTATCTTCTCTGGCTTCTTTCCCAAGTCCGCGAGTTACTCTCATTGGCTAGAGGGCAATCAGCGCCCTCTACCAGGGGAGACAACTCTTGTAATAATAATAAAGCACTTGTCTCCCCTGCATCACTGACATTAATGTTCGTTTAATAGTGTATTACTGACAAGTGAGAAAACCTATTCTCACTACACCCTTCTCCCTGTTCTTTTTTGGGGAAGGGCATACCAGCGACGGACAGTCTAAAACTCCAGCAAAGTATTCCCAATGATAAAAAACATACCATAAAAGTACAGAACTGTACCTAAAGCTTTCTCTACTTTAAACTGGGCTAAAAACCGGACATAACCTGAGAACAATCTACGTCAAATTAGTCCAACAATAAAATACCCAACCCCAGATCATGATCTCTAACCCCAACCCTCAGGTCGATTTTTCAGCAGACCTCTAATTTCCCCAAGGAGATCCAAAGGAGCTGGAGCGAACTGGCCCACTTTTGGTACCAGTCCGGCTCACTCTGGAATCTACCTTTCCCCCCAACCTCCCCTTCCCCTCATAAATTAAGAACTCACTCAATTTATAATCTGTCAGCCCCTCTTAAATTGAGAGACTGGCTACACTATACCGCCTGTCAAGAAACAGACTGACTACTAAAATAATGGCCAGACCTAAATTGAGGGGCCAACTATATCAGACAGTCCGAGAATTAGTTTGACAAAATGCACCTGACATTTTATAATCTGTCAGCCCCTCTTAAATTGAGAGACTGGCTACACTATACAGCCTGTCAAGAAACAGACTGACTAATGAAGTAATTGCCAGACTCTCCTACATTGAGGGACTGACTATATCAGACAGTCTATCAAGTTTTGACTAACGACAATAGCGACAATAACTTTTAGACTGTCGGCACTCGTTGAGAGCTTGCTCAGTTTGAAAACCTATCAGTCCCTGATAAATTGAAAGACTGGCTACAATATCCAGCCTGTCAAGAAACAGGCTGATTAAGAAGTAACTGCCAGACTCTCCTAACTAGAGGGACTGGCTATATCAGATATCCCATCAAGAATAGTCTGACTTAGGCAATAACTGCAAGACACTCAGTCTCTCAATAGTTGATTGACTGGCTAGCGAACATAGTCTGACTAAAACAGTAACTGCCTGTCAGTCCTCCATACATTGTGGGACTACTCCTATAGCTCAAGGCTTCAGGAAACCAATATCCTCTGTATGCATCAACAGAGACACACCCATGAAGAATCAACGCACGTGAAACACCTGTGCACAAGGTGCCGCTAACACGTCGACTCAACATGTGGATGAAGCTGCAGAACCAGAAGGAATATCGGAATCCATTGAGCAGAAGTGCACTGCGTTGCTAATGTTACCGCATTGCCAATGATCAGTTAGCCAGGGTCTGAATAAACATATCCAAAATAATCCCCGAATTTGATCAGACATAATGCTTCACAGCGAGCATTTAACCAAACAAGGTCAAGGCTTGTCCGATGTCTGACTTTCATTTCAGACCCTGATTCATTAAATTTAAACCGGGATGACAAACACCGGCACATATCTCACTGGGGCTTCCATAGAGAAGACACAAGCAGAGTTGTGGCCACAAACTCCCCTGGCCCTGTGTCTCCAACATAGATTGCCCCGTCATTCTCTCCCCTTGTTAAATCATCCCTCACAAGTCGCACAACTCTCCTCGGCAAAAAAATGTAGCATCCACGTAACTTCCATTTAACGCCATTTAACCATTGCCGAATGATGTGCCAACCGCGAGGGCTGAACCCACAGATAAAATTTAACCCAACCCACCATTCCACAACCCCATCCACTCCACACTTTCACTCAAGCCATTCTCCTAACCCCCTAAAAATTTGAACATATCTCCATCACACCACCACGCGAAACATACTGCACATTTTTCCAACACACATCACGTTCTCCCAACACACCAACTTTTCTAAAATAGGTACACACACTACACTCTACTGAACACTCAATCTACCAAAAATAATCATTCTAAAATATAGGCCCACACATCACAAATCAACCAACATACCATTATCCAACATCCCACATCACTATTCAACATCCACACATATCACAGACATTTTATCATTTTTTTTATCTTTCCCCCCAAAAACCCCCAAAACAACCTACACAACATCAAACCAAAATGCCACATCACCTACATCAAAATACAAAGACATCACCAACATCAAAATCAACTCAAAACAGTGTGCTAGATGGTACCACATGCCCACTGTCAATCTGCATTGCCCCCTAACATTACCAATGCTAAAAAAGAACTAAACTAAAGCACTGTCCAAACCGGTCGTCATGCATTAGCATTTTACTGCAGGAACCCCCATGTTCCCAATGACCAGGGCCTTCTTTCTAAAATCAACGACACAGCCGTAAGCGGACAGAAAGTCCGAGCCCAGTAACAAATCCTGAACCACCGCGGCTACAATCATGTCTCCAAAACAATTAAACCCTGCAACAGAAAGAGGAACCTGTCGAACCAACATTCCCATACTGGCCGTACCCTGAAATGCACCAGTTAGCTTAATGGGAGTAGATGACAGCCCTGTAAGCCCTAACTTTTCAAATAAGTCCGGACTCATGACTAACCTGAGAAGCAGTATCCACTATAGCTCTCACTGGAACTGACCCGAACCTGACCGGAACTACCATTGCCCCCTCCCGAGCCCCAGACACGGTAATGCCTCTAACGGCAGCAGTCGACCCGGCACCACCCGACGAGGCAGGTCCTCCCGTGGTAACCAGCCCATCAAGGTTAGTGCGAACGGGGCAACTTCGACTTATGTGTCCTAATTGGCGACAAAGATGGCACCGTACTTGGGGACATCGGAAGCTCTTTATGTCCATTTTGTCCACACGAGTAACAGGTAACTCTGTTAATAGGGGCTTCATGGGCTACTGGCAGCTTGGGAGAAGTGACAAGTCGCAATGGAGACTCACCCCGACCCTCCCGTAAAATATCCCCTCCCACAGACTTAAGTTCCGTGGAAGCTAGACAGACCCCTGCTACACTCACGACTTGGTGATTATACAGTGAGACGTTCACACATGGCAATGCCTCCTGAATAGTTTTGGGGTCTTTCTCCATAGCAAACAAAACTACAGCCTGTGGTTCATGACAATCTTTGAAAAATTGCTCCACGGCTATTGATTCGACTAACTCACGTGGAGCCCCCGGATACCCCTTCACAGCTAAATGAACACACCTATAAGCAAAATCAGCCAAATTGTCATCGGCCCCTCGCTCCTCCACCTGCAACCGATGTCGGATTTGTTTGAGGAGGCTCGAGATCGCCATACCGTTTGTCTAAGGCTTCAAACAGCTCATCAAAAGAATTACAAACTGCTTTCGGTAGGAAAGAGTAATACTCGACGGCCTTGCCATGCATGCACTCAGTCAAACGCTTTAGAGATTTTGCCTTGCTCCGCTTCCGATCTTGGACTTCTAATTCAAATTTAATTTTAAACGGCGACCAACCTTTGGCATCGCCGGAAAAAAACTAATGTTTTCGGAAGTGGACGGCTGCTACTACGTGTAAAAGGTGATGCCCATGGGCTACGGCTACGCCAGCGTTCTGGTGGAGGACCACGGAGAAGTCTACGCGATCTCAAATTCGCTTTATGTTGCCGGATAGGTCGCGAAACATTTGACCCTATTAATTATCTTCCTTGTCCTCCTGACCATGAGCAATGCCAGAATGATCAATGGATGGAGAGGAATGGCTACCTTTGTGCTCCTCCCCAACCTTACTATGTGAAGGGACAAAAGGGTCAGAGATGGGCACAGAAAGGTGCTCCACCCTCTGATGATGCCCTGACCCCTCACAAGCATTCACCACCCCTGCATCCATATAATGTGCATGCTTGGTACCCTCACCAGAATTATATTCCCCACCCCGCAACCCCGGCGTTTGCACAACATTGACCACAGACAAATTTTCCTGCTCAACATTACCCGTTGACAGCCTAACAGCACCGCCACCAGTCTGCACTGAACTAGCATCAGCCTCCACCCCTCTAACCATTGGACTAGTCCCCTGGTCCTGCATCATTGTCATAATCATTCCCAGTTGTTCACTCAAGTTGGTTACCCCTGCCCCTAATCTCCATCCCTGTCAATTCCGTTCCCACCCAGTTCTCCAATTTACAAACCGTATCAACACATTGTGTCAATGTCCCGTGGAGCTTCTTCTGGTTAGATACTAGCTCACCGATTTTGGTAACACATTCACCCTCGTTAGATACCAGCTGACCGATCCTGTTAGCACATTCTCGCAAGCTCTGAGATTCCCTTTCCCCCCTCAAACTTTGTATGTGATTTTCCATCTCAGTTCGCAATTCCCCTACATGTTTTTCAATTAATTCTGATACATACTCAGGATAAATGGAAACATCTACTCCACTAATAAGAGAATTCTCCATCAACGAATTCTCCTGGAATTGTTCAATATGTGCCGTCGATACATCTACTGGTACCAGTTCTGTCATGGTGTAAATTGCGATACTACACAAAATGCAAATGAAAATATTCAACAAACCGCAATATTCACTTCCAAAATGGCTGCCATGAAATAAATTTACCTGTCTTACTTGATTTGCCAAAATACTATCAACCAGACTCGCCTCCAATGGTACAAATCTAGCTACAATAAATTCCAACCAAGCTGCAGGAAAAACAAAATACGCAGCTCAAAATTTACTGGTCAACTAACTTGACAGCAATGGCTGTGATGTACAATAAATTCTGTTTTCTGTATAAAACAGAAATAAGTAGTTGTGTCAACTACTCACACTCAGTGAGTTTCCACTCCAGAAACTCAACGAAACAAATGAAAAAATGAAACAGTTAGGCGCTGAATGCACATGCGTTACCGCAGTCAACGCGTTCTAGTGTGCTTATTCAACTCAAACCCATCAGGAAAAATGAAAAAGAACAAGACCCTTCAAAACAAGTGCATCACGCGTTACCGCAGTCAACGCGTTGTTGCAACTTCCCTGTGAATTTTCGCCAGAACCAAGCCAAATAAAATGCAAAATAATTGCTGTCGCTAGTAGCCCAGTTAGTGCCTAATGGCTCAATAGCATGTGTGTTGAATATCAAACAATCATCAAATGGTGTCAATCAATACCAAATAAGACGGACTGATCAGCAATCAAACTCTATTTCCTCAAAAAATCTAAATTCACCAAGTTGGCATTTCCAAATCACCAACTAAATTATGGTTGCGTATTTAATAAACGCTCTTCCAAAATCGGGGGCAGTGTTGATGCCAACACCAATTTTTTTATTTAATTTTTTTTTTCAACAAAACGTAAGAGTGTGTTTTAATAAACACTAATCACTCAATCAAAATCAGATGGTGTCACTTTGACACCACCAGACCACAATGTAATTGAGTGTAGCGCCGATATGTCAACACCCAAAAGATTTTTTTTAATTTTTTATTATTTTTTTTTCAAAGTAAACCCAAGAATGTGTGTTTGAATAAACACTAAACTCTCAATCAAAATCAGATGGTGCCACTTAACACCACCAGACCACAATCAAATTGAGTGCAGTGTTGATATGTCAACACTCAAATCTCAAGATACAATCAGAGTTTGTGTTGTAATAAACACCAAACAATCAACAACATCCACCAGATCAAAATCTGATTAAATATGGTACAAGTTTGTTAACATCCTACCACCAAAATATTGACCGTTTATTTCAACTCAAAATTTATTATTCCCAAAATACTGAGTGTATTTCAGCAACACTGACCACTCACCATTTTTACTGTGTAAGTCACCATTGAGTACACCATCAAGGTTTACAGTGTATATTGACCACCACAGAATATGAAGTCAATTCAATTTGTACAGTGTAACTCACCAAATCAGAATGAACACCAGCAATTTATGTATTCACTATGTAAACTCGCAGGTAGCTTTCAGCTACATGTAACACCTCACGAAAAGCCATCAAGTTAGTAGCCAAGCTTTGAGGATAAATTTTGACCAAGTCCAAAATAAACTAGGTACCAATATATTAGCAAATCTATTGAAACATCAATTTGAATGTTCTAAGCCATGGCTAGCAAGAATGTCAATCAAATGAGAGAAAATCCCCCACATTCAATGTAAGCACCAGCTAATCCCTCGCGCAATAGCTACCAGGCAATAGCTAGGTGAATTTGACGATGAAATTGGGCGAATTCCAAAAATTACTAAATTGAACTCTAGCCTTTAGGCCATAGATTTTCAGTGAATGTCTCAATCAAATTCACAAAAACTGACCACCGGAAAAGTCAATGTAGTTTGACCGATAATACGAAGTCAAACTATTGCTACACATTTTAAGTCGACCACACCAGTGCAAAATGGCCAACAGAAATTGACAGTGCTATAGATTCCCACGAACAAGTCTCGATAAGACAACCATGCAAAACTTCACCAGTGGCACAGCAAGAATGACAAGTTCAGGTCACAAAACAAAAAGAAAAAGAAAAATCAATGACGCAAATACCAATCTTGCATCTGAACCAGAATTTGTCAACAGCACGACTGACCCTGACCCTGTACCCCAAACTCAATCACCGAACCGAAAGGAAATGACTAACCTGACCGCGTTCAGTCACTAAAACTTCATCCCATGCACAAAATCTTTTCCAAAACCCCCAACATTACCAACCCAACCACTGAACACATAAACGAGAGATCCTGAAGGATCTTGGCGCCCACCATTGTCCGATAATTGTAAGCTAATGACTAGAATATCTGTTTGTCCATTGTGACTAACAACAAACGATTGATTTGTAATTTTGTTTACAGAATTTCGAATCTGAGCGAAAAAGATCGAAAAAGGGACACTGAAAAACACCATGATATAATCTAAGTTTCAGGAGTTTCAAGATTTCTAGAAACTGTACTTATGTCGGTTCTTATAATACAAGAGAAATGAGCAAGTTAGTCTGAAAGTGAATGTACATGTACGGAGTATCCTTCGCCTTTGTTTTGTAGTATTTCTTTTTATTTATTTTTTTGCACGTGTCATCATTGGGTACTGGAAGCGAGGACCAACCTCTTTGAGACTTTGGCATGAGCTATGAAACATACTTAAGATTTCATAATTAGGAACGAATGCTAATTCTGTTCTGTTTACTGGGCTAGTTTGAGATATCTCTTTGAAGATACCATGCTCGAAAATAATAAGATGGTACAAGGGATCCGGTCCGCGCAGTAATGTTGAAACTTCAAAAGTGCCTGAATCTTGATTATCTCCCTTGGATGGAAACATGCAGTAGTCTACAGTTGTCGAGTTGTGACGTTGAGTCCCAAGAGTGACGTCCCTTCATGTAGCCGACCCGCCGGCAGACGAAAGGGTGAAGCAGTTCACTTGCTACTGCATGGACTAAAGAAAACTGATTTAAAATTTGAAGAAATACATTTTAATTCCGAATTATTTGAACTCCTTGATATGGAAGGTGAAGGTATGGATATTCTCTATAGTCAATATATAGAATATGCCCCACCGTTTGATCTCCCGACTCTTGTGATGCAACGTCACAACTCGAGAATACCGTATTAATTTGAAGCGTAACTTGGATTTTCGAATCGGACCAAAAAAGGTATCTTGCACTACTAGGCCCCATGTGGGACCTGTGTACCAAATTTCAGAAAGATCCATGAAATATTTCCTGAGAATTCACGATAACAATGTTTCAAGGGGGAATTCAAGATGGCCGCCTTGTGGCCAAATTAGATTTTCGATTCGGACCGAAAAAGGTATCTTGCACAACTAGACCATAAGGGGAACCTGTGTACCAAATTTGAGAAAGATCCATGCAGTACTTCCTGAGAAATCACGATAACAAAGTTATCGTGTGATGCAACGTCACAACTCGAGAATACCGTATTAATTTGAAGCGTAACTTGGATTTTCGAATCGGACCAAAAAGGGTATCTTACACTACTAGGCCCCATGTGGGACCTGTGTACCAAATTTCAGAAAGATCCATGAAATATTTCCTGAGAATTCACGATAACAATGTTTCAAGGGAAAATCCAAGATGGCCGCCTGTTGGCCATATTGGATTTTCGAATCGAACCAGAAAAGGTATCTTGCACAACTAGACGACAAGGAAAACCTGTGTACCAAATTAAACAAAGATCCATGCAGCTGAGAAATCGCAATAACAATGTTTCATGGGGTAATCCAAGATGGCTGCCTGATGGACATATTGGATTTTGGAATCGGACCAGAAAAGGTATCTTGCACAACTGGACCACACGGGGAACCTGTGTATCAAATTTGAGAAATATCCAGGCAGTAGTTCCTGAGAAATCGCAATAACAATGTTTCATGGGGTAATCCAAGATGGCCGCCTGATGGACATATTGGATTTTGGAATCGGACCAGAAAAGGTATTTTGCTCAACTGGACCACACGGGGAACATGTGTATCAAATTTGAGAAAGATCCAGGCAGTACTTGCTGAGAAATCATGATAACAGAATTTCATGGGGAAGTCTAAGATGGAAGCGAGACTTCCATCTTAGATCTGTGAGCGTGTCGTGGCCGAAGTAGTTAGAGTGTTTGACTCTGACCCGGAGTGCTACAGCTGGCGTGAGTTCGCGCCTCGCCAGTGACTGCTTACATATAAACTCGCCTATTCACAAGGCGCTGGACTGATTCGGTGTCCAGGGTAATATGGACTGATGGTGGAACTAGTTGCTACGCTAGACCTTCGCCAGCGGAGGCACTTGGGGAATAAAGTACCTGGGTGTCTTGCAGTGACCGCTATATAAATCCACTCACAGTAGTACATCGCATACACCGCTAGGAAGCTCACATGGTTAGACTATCACAGCACTTTCAGGATAGTAGTTCGTCCAATTGTAGAATTGTATAAATGCTCACTTCACAGCACGATAGTTGAGCTATAAATGCTGAGTGGTTTCAATTGATTGTATATTAATATGTACTCCTACGGAGGTGCTCCTATATAGAGGAGGGATTTACCTACTGAACTGAACTGATGGCCGCCTGGTGACCATATTGGATTTTCGAGTCGGACCGAATAAGGCATCTTGCACAACTAGACCTCAACGGGGACCTGTGTACCAAATTTCAGAAAGATCCATGACATATTTCCTGAGAATTCACGATAACAATGTTTCAAGGGGAAATTCAAGATGGCCGCCTTGTGGCCATATTGGATTTTCGATTCGGACCGAAAAAGGTATCTTGCACAACTAGACCATAAGGGGAACCTGTGTACCAAATTTGAGAAAGATCCATACAGTACTTCCTGAGAAATCACGATAACAAAGTTGCATAGGAAAATCCAAGATGGCCGCCTGGTGGCCATATTGGATTTTCGAATCGGACCAAAAAGGTATCTTGCACAACTGGACCACACGGGGAACCTGTGTATCAAATTTGAGAAAGATCCAGGCAGTACTTCCTGAGAAATCATGATAACAGAATTTCATGGGGAAGTCTAAGATGGCCGCCTGGTGACCATATTGGATTTTCGAGTCGGACCGAAAAAGGCATCTTGCACAACTAGACCCCAAGGGGAACCTGTGTACCAAATTTGAGAAAGATCCATGCAGTAGTTCCTGAGAAATCGCGATAACAAGGTTTCATGAGGAAATCCAAGATGGCTGCCTGGTGGCCATATTGGATTTTCGAATCGGACCAAAAATGGTATCTTGCACAACTAGGCCCCAAGAGGAACCTGTGTACCAAATTTGAGAAAGATCCATAAAGTAGTTCCTGAGAAATCGCGATAACAAGAATTGTTTACGGACTGACGGACGACAGACGATGGACCACGGACGAAAAGCGATTTGAACAGCCCACCATCTGGTGATGGTGGGCTAAAAATATAATTATCATGGGACAGGACTATGAACAAAACACAAAAATACACATATGGACACAAAAACAGTACCGGTACACATAATACATAACACAAACATATAAACCATTCAAATATTGCACCCTCTAACTTCTACCCCTACTATACTATCTCAGAATAATAACCAAAATTAACCAAACCACACAAAACTCTAGGTAAATCTAAGGTGCAATATTGAAGGCAACCAGCAGGCAAGTTTGCCCGCTATACTGGCCGTCCAACCAACCTAAACAATTACAATTCTATTCCTTTTTATTCCCGAATGTTACCCTTCAAGTTACTGTCGTTGTTGTTGTTGTTCCAAATGAACAACAACAACGTGTCAGCAAACTCGCAAAATTTTCAAAAGGAACGCGAACTCAAACCAAATTGTAAACTGGGGTAGTTCAAAATAGTCCTGTTTCACTCGCGATAAATTGTACCAAGACAAATATGGCAAATAAAAGCGATCTGACGAAAGAGAAGACTATCAAGGGTCCAATTTTCGTCACAACACACAGACTGTTTTTGGCTCAATTCACGGAACAATCATTGCCAAGCCATACCATACCATATACTGCACACAGTTTGAGAACTATTGCCGTATAATCATTAGTTAACAACTAATGAAAGTCTACGCACTTTCATTTGGAAAATCCGCCATTGAACGGCTGTTCAACTCCCCAAAAACGTGTCCATGCTGACGAGAAAAAATTATCCCAGAATTTCGTTGGCAGTTCAAAATTCCACAGAAACCCTTCTATAAAGCAACAAACCTCCAGTTTATATCGACCCAATCGTAAATAGCAGTCAACAAATTTGTCAGGACTCGGGAATCTGATTTTCACACATACAAATTACAAGATGGCCGACCAGCAAAAGGCAAACTTACGCCAGGATCGCCAACCAGATCAAATTTGTCTACAATGGACCAATTTGAACAGATTAATTAAACTTCTAGACACCAGTTGTTACCCCTCAGCCCATAGGGCTGTAGGGCCTTGTCGTTGCCATGTACGTACGTACGTCCGTCCGGACGTCCGTCCGTCCGTCCGTCAACATTTTCTTGTCCGCTGAATATCTGCAGATCTATGAAGGCGGGCCTGACCAAACTTTGGTGAGAGCTTCCTGAATGTTGACTGAAGAAATGATTAGATTTTCAGATGGCTATGATGATTTCGTGATTTTTAATTATTTTTTTTATTATTTATTGATGGCTCAGCTTTTGCAATGTTATCTATGCCCATCAACATGTTCTTGTCCGCTGAATATCTGCAGATCTATCAAGTCAGGCCTGACCAAACTTTGGTGAGAGCTTCCTGAATGTTGACTGATGAAGTGATTAGATTTTCAGATGGCTATGATGATTTCATGAATTTTAATTATTTCTTTTATTTTGTTTATTGATGGCTTGGCTTTTGCACTGTTATCTATGCCCATTGGGAACCCTTGGTTGCATGTTTCATTTTGACTTTTGAAGGTTCCCTGATACAAGAAAGCCTGGGCCATTCAAGATTACCATTGGATGGAACTCCCCAATTCCCATATATTCTGAGAGCTTACATGATGCTACACTTGTTCAACCTATGCACTACCCTTGGGGGATTTCTCCACCCCTGGGGCACTAAATGTTAAAGTTTTGGACTTTTTCCTATTCACAGCTTCTCAGCCTGCAGTGTACATTGCTTTTTCACACACATGCTGAATCACCTAATTTTTTTTCCTTTTATAGTAATAACTAACAGGTTGGCGACATTATTTTATTTCCCAAGTACAAGAGAAAATAACCGGCGAGGGGGTTCCCGCAGTATCGAACCTCTGTTAGGTTTGAATTTCATGTCGCCTTAAATGAAGGACAACATTTTTCTTCAATTTTGCTGCATCGATTTATCAGAAAGCTTTTGCACAAACCATATTTTATTTCAGAAGTATAATATGAAATAACTGGCAGGGGAATCCCTGCAGTATCGAACCCCTGTTAGTGTGAATTTCGCGTCGCCCACAACATTTTTCTTCAATTTTGCTATTAAATCATTCTACTCCACATCATATGATTTATCTTAAAGCTTTTGCACAAAACATATTTATTTCAGAAGTGTAGTTTGAATTTTGCGTCACCTTAAATGAAGGACAACATTTTCCTTCAATTTTGCTGTTAAATCATTCTATTTTACATCATATGATTTATCCTAAAACTTTTGCATGAACCATATTTGTGTCCACACATTTAACTGGTACAACATAATGCTTCAATTTTTGTCACCAAACATGTTACTGTACCTTGGAAATTATTTAAAACGAGTGATTAAGAGAGTGTCAATCAGTGTGTTTCTATGCCATTAAACTTATCACATTTGTGCAATGCATAAATTGCCACTGATAAAGCTACACTTTCTTGCATGCTGTAATCCCAGCACACCACTCACGTGAAAACGAAGTCTATTATATCTATCACTTTCATTTTTTGTTTCATTTGAGTTTGGGTGCCCATACGTTTTTTGGAATGCAGCCCTGATCCT
>JAVTVY010002429.1:0-32617 GCA_036873755.1 Hanleya hanleyi
CCCTCGTCACCCTGACGTCATCCTGCACGATCAGTCATAGGGGGGTCAAAGGTCACATGTGGAGGGAAATGAGGCTCCCATGTTAAAGGGATAGGGAAATTTACCTGGTTAGACTTCCCATACTACTAACGTTAAGGCAGATGAGCATGCTACAGTTGAACGATTAACGAACGAATGAACATGATACGGTGAAACGATTAATGGACAACTTCGACAAGTCGAATGAACACGCTGAAATTAAACGATTAACGAAGGAGAGATAATTTGTGTTTAAACAAATCGCGGCCAGTATTTGAGTCATTAACCGACACTGTTTCCACAACTTTTCTGTACACATGACTTTTGTGTTGGTATCACTCTTACGAATGCCCGGTGCCTAAGGTCCTCGCAGAATTATTTTTTTTATTTTTTTATTTTTTTTATTGTTCAGATTGGGTACAAATCACATCAGTAGAATACATGGAATATATCAACACTTCAAGAACAAGTACATGCAGGTCATACTACTGTGGCACAATTAGCCCTTCCCATAATACCCATCTACTTCGGAAAGCTTCTACTCTGTTGTCTATTGAATAACTGACTCTTTCTATATTATAGTAACTACATAGCTTTTCTTAAAGCCTGTAATATGTGGTATTTGTTTATTCTGTTTACATTTGTAAATATACCATTTGCCTAATAAAATAATAATATTCATCACGTTGTCTGTATTCCTTATTCCTCCAAAAAGTATGAACTTTGAGGTAAATTGAATCTTTAACCTAGTATCGGATTCGATCCACTTGGCTATATCTCCCCAGAATTTCTCTGAGTGTTGTCACTCACTAAAGATATGTAATAAAGTTTCATTTTCGCTTTGACATAAGTCACACAGTGGAGTATCTTTAACCTTAATTTTTTGCAGAAAAGTATTTGTAGCAAGAATTCTGTTTATAATCCTATACTGTAACCAAATCAGGCTACTATCTACCGTACATACGAAAGGCAATTTGTGGATCTTTGGCCATTCATCATTTCTCATTTCTAGTAAACTTCCCATTTGTCTTCACTGTTAGGTTTTTTATTTTTTCCTTTTATTAAAATACCATAGAAAGGTTTACATCCCTTCTGATGTTTTTCGCAGAATAAAAATTCCTTAATTCACATATTCTAGAAAAACGCTACAGCAATAAAAGAATAGGCGAGCAATTCTGAAATAATATGCCGTCGTGGTGCGGGAAATGCCGGTGTAATGGAAGGTGATTAGTGTCCCTTTTCATATCCTTTTCTACAAGGACGGACACTTGTCCCCTATGTGGAGAAAATGTCCTAGCTGGGTTAGAAGATATAGGAGCCGGACACTTTTAACCACCGAACATTCTTATCCTCCACACCGGGACTCTGACAAGAAATTAGTTGACCGTGCACGCCGATATTCTCACCGCATTCCTACCATCAAGAGTGATTCCCGTGATGTTCGGTATTATACACGCTATTATTTTAGCTGTTCCTCTGGACTGAAATGACCACACGCCCTAAATCACTAGCTTAAATGGAATTACTTACAAATAACGCGGAACAGATAACATAATATAGCTCAACCAAAACATCTGATGGTTTATGTGACCGTTGAATATAGCAATTGGCTTACACAAAATTGAGGACAATTTTATATAGTGCGATCGAGAAAGCTTCCTACCTTGTATGAAAAATGGGACTTGGGATCGAGGACACCCCGCCTTTATTTCTGACACCCTCCATAATATAATTTTATCGCAAACCCTATACATCCTATATTATTTTTTTTAATTCTATCTATACTATTAAATCGGTAATATCTGTGTCTGTCCGTCCGTCCGTCTGTCTGTCTGTTTTTGTCCCCCGCCGCAACGCGGCCGGGGACTTTAAAATGATTCTTGCTTCTTTGTGTCCGTGGATGTCCGTCCATGTCTGTTCGAAGCGATAACTTCCTAACGCCTTGTTGGATTCTTTCGAAATTCGGAATATGCATTCCTTGCGGCAAGACGCCAGTCCGTACTGCATTTCAGCAACATCTGCCTGAAGGTGGCGCCACTAGTTCTTGCTTCTTTGCGTATGTGGATGTCCGTGTACGTCCGTGCATGTCTGTTCGAAGCGATAACTTTCTCACGCTTAGTTGGATTCTTCCGAAATTCGGCATACGCATTCCTTGCGACAAGACACCAGTCCGTATTGCATTTCAGCAACATCTGCTTGAAGGTGGCGCCACTAGTTCTTGCTTCTTCGTATCCGTGAATGTCCGTGTACGTCTGTTCGAAGTGATCACTTCCTAATGCTTTGTTGGATTCTTCCGAAATTCGGAATATGCATACCTTGCGACAAGATGCCAGTCTGTATTACATCTCAGCAACATCTGCCTGAAGGTGGCGCCACTGGTTCTTACTTCTTTGTGTCCGCGGATGTTCGTGTACGTCCGTGCATGTCTGTTCGAAGCGATAACTTCCTAACGCTTTGTTGGATTCTTCCGAAATTCAGCATTCGCATTCCTTGCGACAAGAGGCCAGTCCGTATTGCATTTCAGCAACATCGGCCTGAAGGTGGCGCCACTGAGTCAAAATAGATTTTTTTCCCGTGTACATCTGTTCGAAGCGATAACTTCCTAATGCTGTGTTGGATTATTCCGAAATTCAGAATACGCATTCCTTGCAACAGGACGCCAGTCCGTATTGCATTTCAGCAACATCTGCCTGAAGGTGGCACCACTGAGTTTCTCTTCTTCTTGTCCGTTCCAGTCAAAATGGGTCTTCAATTTTGCTATATGAAATCATTCTATTCCACATCATATGATTTACCCTAAAGCTTTTGCATGAACCATATTTTATTTCAGAAGTATAATGTGAAATAACTGGCGGGGCGGAATCCCTGATTTTTGAATTTCGTGTCATCTTAAACGAAGGACAACATTTCCTTCAATTTTGCTAACAAATAATTGTATTGCACATCATATGATTTACCCTGAAGCTTCTGCACGAATCATTTGTGTCCACACATGTATATTACTATATTAATTACAACTGTGTTCCTAATGTTTGGGTGCACACTGTGCATATGATCAATTTCCTGAATTGAACTGAATTGAACTGAATTCAACCTTGCCGGTCTTCAGACTGACAGATGATGGCATGCAGTTGTCAGTGCAGTTGTTCATGTACAGGGAGCTTTCTATGAATGAGTTGTAACCCCAAAAGGCTTAAAATTTATCAGGCACAGATCCATGTTTTTACCCCTCGGCCAATTTTGGCCATGGGGTATTGTCATCATCTTGTACGTCCGTCTGTCCGTACGTCCGTTCGTGAGCGAGATAGCCGGAAAACTGTTCCGCTGATGAATTCCAAATTTGGTATGCTTATTTGCCTAGTCAAGGACCAGAAGCCTATAGAATTGGGACCTGATTGGGTGGGAACCTTAGCAGCCATCTTTAATTTCATGCAAAATGGATAATGATCCATATCTCGGAAACCATTGAACTGTTCAATACGAAATTTGATATACATCATCGATACATCAAGCAACTTTCAACGAATTACCAAACAGGCTTTTCTGATTAGCTGGGAACCCTGGAGGCCATCTTTAATTCATGCGAAATCGATAATGATAGCCTACATATCTCGGTTACCATTCAATTGTTTTACATGAAGGTTGGTATATATCATCGATACATCCAGATACTTTGAATCGGGACCTAATTGACTGAAAACCTTGGTGGCCATCTTTAATTTAGGCAAAATCATTAATGATCTCTATATCTGATTCCGTTGGAATGCTCAGTGTAAAATTTGGTATACATCATTGATGCATCAAGAGACTTACGATGAATGACAGATCTGGTTTCTCTGATTGGGCGGAAATCTTGGCGGCCATCTTTAATTTATTCAAAATCTTTAATGATGTTTTCTGATACCATTCAAATGAAGAGACTTGCATTAATGAATAACCACATTAGTTCCTCTGAGTGACGGGAAGGATGGGCAACCATCTTTAATTTATGTAAAATCATTAATGATCTCTATCTCTGACACTGTTCAAATGCTCAATGTAAAATTTGGTATACATTATCGATGCATCATCTCGGTTACTTCTACACGATGTGCCTAGGATAAAGTACTATACTATACACAATTTTTTGTAATTCAGCATCGCAGAAAACCATCGATTGCGTTTTCATGGTAAAGGGTTAGGAAAGAACTAAAAATACACTTCAATGCAGAGTGATTTTGATTGACGCCAGAAATCGCTCAGAACGCTTCTTCGGCGATCTAGACCCCAGGAGCATCTGGGGCCTGGGCGGCCCCTGGATCCTCACCTAAAGTGCAATGATAGTGGCCGTACCACTTTGAATTTGGAAAAGTAATAAAAAAATATGAAAACTCTTTTAAAAAGTCGATGTCACCTAAAGTGCAATGATAGTGGCCGTACCACTTTGAATTTGCTTCCGACGCCCCCTGTATTAACAGACAGTGTCAACGTACTGTTCCAGCTGTCTCCCGTTCAGTGATTGGTCATTCGACCCCACCATTTTAAACTAATACGAGCATTTTCATTGGATCACTATTAGATAAGACCCACCCCAATCTTCATACACAACCACGCGACTGTCTCAGTTGACTGATGACATAGCGCGGCCTCGTTTTTGATTTCAAAATCTGCCACCGCGGTGTAAAGGTTTCCACCGCGGTGTAAAGGTTTTCTCCGCGGTGTAAAGGTTTCCACCGCGGTGTAAAGGTTTCCACCGCGGTGTAAAGGTTTCCACCGCGGTGTAAAGGTTTTCTCCGCGGTGTAAAAGTTTTCTCCGCGGTGTAAACGTTTCCACCGCGGTGTAAAGGTTTCCACCGCGGTGTAAAGGTTTTCTCCGCGGTGTAAAGGTTTTCTCCGCGGTGTAAACGTTTCCACCGCGGTGTAAATGTTTCCAAGAGTTTTCTTTGGTTTTCGGTGAATATAAAATACAGATATTTCTGACAACGTGACTAGAAATTACAGAAATGTAAAGAAATAATGTTATAAACTAGAATCTGTTTGTAGAAAATAGGTGAAAAATTGAGAAAATACACAAGAAAAAGAGTAAAAGTAATAAAAAAATATGAAAACTCTTTTAAAAAGTCGATGTCCCCTATGGGCCACCGTAGATATAGGATTAGTGCCAAAATTAGAGCGGGACACATGCACATGCTAAGGCGTATGTATAAATCGAGCATCACATTCTGCATAAGTAGATTGTCGTAGTCTTCACAATATTTTCATTACTTGAAAAATTACCGTTAACTAGCTAGCTATTATATTATGGGACTAGTATTTGAAACTCATATAAATTACCGTAAAATATATAAGAATATGTTGCATTGTTGAAAAATTATTGCGGGTAAAAAAGAGAGTACCAAGATAATATTAACGTCTGAATCCTTGCTGAGTTAGTCATATGTATAAAAATTGGTGTTGATTACAGTAAAATGGTAACGTGAAGTGTTCACTTTTAAGTTATCGCAATCCAGAAACTCATTACACGACTTGTAATGAGTTTCTGGATGTGATACCTTAAACTACTTAAGTACTGCCAAGTGTATCTGCATTGTATATAATCTTTCTTCTAAACGCTTCAATCTGCCATAATATCAATATTAATAGTGCCATCGCATGATCTGGGTTTGAAAAAGACGACAAATGATTTCGCCCCGCACTCTGATATACATCACCCATTCCCAACTCAGGAACCACTGGGCATATAAATACGATTCATATATCATCGGTAAGCTCTCGCAAATAGCAGTATCATCGCGGGGTTTTTTTGGTGCTGGACAATGGCACTGAACACAATCAAAGAGATGTATTTCTATACCTTAAGCCTGAAATTTACTGCACATTTTATCTTGTAGTTTCAAAATTGTAAAATTTTAAATCGGTGATCGCGTTCGTAAATATGAATAACATTTTATGGCCAGTTAATGACACAAATGTGACATTAGCTGGCGATCTGACAACTGCTAACGACACAATTGTCGCAATTGCGATATATATAAATTAATATTTCTCGTCATAACGTGGTGAATTCAGACATTGAATGTGTATTTTTAAGTTCACTACGGAATAATGCCGATCTTCTGGGAATACTCGCAAAAAAGACATTTTTTATCATATTTTGCTTCGTACCTATTAGGAAGAAACTGGAATCATTGTTCATGAAAAATAAAGTCCTCTAGTAAATATTCTACTCCCCAAATGTTGTATCATCTTCATTGGAGATAGAAAAAATGACCTAGTTAACAACTATCAAGCAATTCTCCATTAACGCCTGTCCTATGGTGACCATAGAAATCAATCTTGATGATTTCGATGTCGTTGTGGTGGTATACAGTGAGAATATCGAATATCGACATGTGGGGCCATGTTACATCTTGAGTAGTATATAGCCGGCATTTCGACTATTATTTTCCAGGGAGGTAACTCTTGGTTCCCTTTTTTCCAGGTTAAAGGTATAGGGGACGCTCCATCGCCTTTCACCTCTGGGGCGCCAGGGGGCGCCACCAGCTCAAGGTCACGTGGAGGTCAAAAGTAGTTCCGGCAACCTGTAACCTTTGTATTCCTCCGCGGACAGAAAGTAGTCCCATGTCAAGCGTACCTGAGATACAACACATATCACGAATCGCTAGATTCTTGATATGTGCTTTAGAATAGGTTTACCAGAAGACTATTCTGTGAAGTCATGTGACGCAGTCAGTATGTCGGCACCTCTTCCCACTTCCCTTATATGTGCTGTAATTCCAATGTTAATGTATACGGGGAATGCCTGAAAAGAGTAGGGGAATAGACGTTTTGTGACCGGGGTGGGTCCCTAATGGACCGAATGGGTCGAGTGAGGTGTCAAAGTGAAGCATTCGTGAAGAGGCATCCAGTCATGGGTGGTTGCATGTAAAATTAGGAATTTTTGCCGAAAAATGAAAAGCGAAACACGGACTTTACCCCTAAAATGAGGGAAAACCCCTATCAACTCTAGCCAAAAGGGCTAATATCGGTCCCCGGGCTTATAGGGGCCTGCCTATCAAGTCAATGGGGTGGGTGCATGTAAAATTAGGATTTTTTCCCGAAAATATAAAAAGCGGAACACGGACTTTACCCCTAAAATAGGGGAAAACCCCTATCACCTCTGGCCAAAAGGGCTAATATCGGTCCCCGGGCTTATAGGGGCCTGCCTATCAAGTCAATGGGGTGGGTGCATGTAAAATTAGGATTTTTTCCCGAAACTATAAAAAGTGGAACACGGACTTTACCCCTACAATAGGGGGCTGTATTATACAATATAAGGGGAAATGCCTGTATGGAGTATGGGGATGGTCATTTTTTTTTCGTGAGCTTTACTATGGGTTGTGGGGTCTCGTTTTTCTCGTCTCACCAAGAAAAACACGATGGGAGGGGTCCCGGAGCGAATCGGTGAAATTCTTGGGAAAAGTCACCAAGGTCTGTATATAGGCTCATACTGGCTATATGGGGGAGGGGTGGTCAATTTTTTTTCTGGACTTTACTATGGGTTGTGGGGTCTCGTTTTTCTCGTCTCGCCGAGAAAAACACAATGGGAGGGGTCCCGGAGCGAATCGGTGAAATTTTTGGGAAAAGTCAACGAGGTCTGTATATAGCCCCATAGGCTGGCTTTGGGAGGGATAGGTCCATCCTGGGAAATTCACACACGTTCATTGTGATATGGGTTGTTTGGTCTTGTTTTTCACGTCTTGTCATTTAGAACACGATGGGAAGGGTTTCGAAGCGAAACGGTGAAATTTTTGGAAAAAGTTCACCGAGGCCTGGATAGGCCCATAGGCCTATACTGCATGGCTATGGAGGTATAGGTCCATACGGGGTGAACGTTTTGGGGTGTAGGTGAGCCCCTAATGGTCCTATGGTGTCGTATGAGGTCTTATTTTGAAGCTCTCGTGGAGTTTGTAATGTATCGACTCATGGTTCGTCCGTGTACAAGAGTCTGCGCATGCGTAGTCTGGCCGTAGTATAGAAAGCAGGCATGTTGGGGGATGCGTGGGGGGTGTTTTAACCCACCACTAGGGGTTCATGGTTGTGGTTTGGTGGGTTGTGACGTCACTTCCGGGTTTCACTAAAACTACCTTCGAACACAGAAGAGTTCCAATTTTCCCCGTACACGTAGGATCCGGATGTTCAACCTCCGGGTTTTTTCTCGGCCCGGTCCGGCCTGGCCCGGCCCGCCCCGGCCCGCCCCGGCCGCAGCGCGCGCGCGGGTTTTCCGGCCGCACGCGCGCGCGCGCGTCATCACCGGCAGTGCGCGGATGAATGTCGGGTCAAATGTCACATCCAGGTCCAAGGTCTCCCTTTCGGCAAGGTTCGGCAACAATGTTGCGGCACCGATATACAGAGCTTGAACCCAAAAAGGGGGTTGTAAATTAACTTGGGAAGGATGGGCAGTTCCATTTGGACCAATCAGCGGTCGAGAAAAAGAGCCAATGAGCGATCGATAAAAGAACCAATGGACGGGTACTAGAATTTTGCTCACGTCTGCGCCTACATCCGGGTACTGGGATGCTTTCGCCTACGTCCGCGCCTACATCCGGGTTCTTGTACACCCGGGTAATGTTTTCTGGACATGGATGGGTTACCTTTGGCTCCATTCTAGGCCACTGATTGGCTAATACGGTGTTCAAAGCCAGTTTCATGCATTATGCTCATATAGAAAACACACAAGACAGGGCTTTTTGGTGAGATCTCATTTTGTGTTTTATTCAGTAACAACAACAACGTGAGAACAACCACGTGAAAACTGAAGCCCAGAACAGAGGGCTTGTACATTGAAATGATGGGCGGCCCAGTCATATACGAGTACATCGCGGTCCTCGGCCTTCGGGTACTCGTCAAACATCTGTACGATGGTAGATAAGGGTCTTCCCCGGCATCGATGGTACAGGTGAAACAGGCGATATTGTCCGCACACGCTACTGGCCAGGCTTTGCAACGTTTGACTGCTCCAACACCACGTCTCTGTGCCTTGATCCATGAAGTCTGTTAAATCGGGATGGAGGGGTGGCAGGCCGTACGGGTCAAAGTATTCACCATGCTGTTCTGTCAAGTACACGCCCACCCAATGTTGACCGGGCCGATCCATCGGGTCCGTGTTGAGAACGTAAGCAGCAGGATACATACGGTCTAATGGGAACACATCTCGGGCGAACACCCCTTGAAACACCATACGTGTCTCTGGGTCATTCTCCAGCACGGTGGTTATCTGATCTGTATCCATGTTAGGTGGAGAAGTCACACAGGACGTTGCGCGCCTTGTCCACTTGAATGATGTTGTCAAACTCGGCGTAGCAGATCACGTTGACGGTGCTCCGGAGGGCTCGTGCAAAGTGGATTTCCAACCGTAAATTGCCTTGCTTGGCGAGGGCCAGCTGATGGTCGTTCTCTAAGGTGGGGGTCAGATCGAAACAGAACAACGTGTATCCGTTCCCGTAGTCCTCCCGACTGATCATATTCCCTTCGTCCTGGTTGATTTGACCGGTGGCTGTAAACAGGCTCTGATAGGCTCGAATGAAATTCGCGCGCCCAAAGTTCGGTGTTAAGGCCGTGGCTGGGACCTGTTGTCCATCCACATGCAGGGCCACAAAATTGATGCCGAAATGTTTAAAGTCAAACGTTCTCGGGTTCTCTGGGTACGCTCTGCTGAAACTGGTATTTTCCACACAGGCCAGGATCAATCGCTTGGGTAGTTACCCCAGGAACAGGTTTTCTTTGGTGGCGCTCATATTTTCAGCAGGCACAGAGAACACTTTGATTTGCACACGTCGGATAGGGTACTGGGCTGGTTTTGTTTCCAATGCTTTGAGGTGTCCCAATTGAACGGCTAGATTCGGTTTCACTTTTCGGGCATACAGGACTGCGTCTTGGATGACAATCTTATAGTCAGCTGCATGCCCGTCTACGTTAGTGGCCATCAAGGCGAAGGTCGGAGTCGCCCGTATCAGTCGGATTTTGATGGTACCGGTCTTGCATGAAGATGCCTGCGTGCAGTCGACCTATGAGATCCACCGAGACGCCGTTCGCGGTCAAAGCCTTCCGTTTGTTATATCCCTCATTGTCGTTCTCTACGCCCATGTGTTGGGCTGTGTCCTCGTAGAATAAAGCGGCTGTCAGTTGAGATTTTTTAGCCTCTCGCCCATGCGACAACAGCGTCTCGATGTAGGCTCGATAGGGGTACGTGTTGGTCGAGTCACTGATGAGTTTGTCGCTGAGAAATATATCCACCTGTTCAAACATCGAGTTCAGCCAGAGATTCGTCGGGCCCACCGTTGCTTGGTCCACGATTCTGGAGCCATCTCCATTGACGATCTTGGCTTTCACATACAAGTATGTATGGGCTAAATCCACATAGGCCGTATCCGCATTACTGATGGTGAACTCGATGGGCCCGGTTTCGTTGATGCTGGAGAGCGGGAGATGCTCCACCAATAATCCTTGTTCGGCACTGGTCTGTGTGGGCGGCACGGTCCACAAATCAAATTCACTGTTGGTGGAGGGGCAGGACTCTGCGTGGATCAAGGACATGGTTAAGAAAAGATATCCTGGATCTTCGATGTGCGTCGTCGCTGGGTCGGTCGTCGACTGGTGCGTGGTCTCGGTGGTGCAGGTCTTTTATTCCCTACGGTGCGTTGTGCTTTGGCCACTAAGACGCTTCCTGCTTCTTTGGCCCGCCGTTTCAAGGTTTCTTTGGGTGCCGTACCCCCCAAGACATCACCGGCGACTTGCAGCCCACTGCGTACCGCTTGTTTGCCGATTGCTTTCACCCCACGCGTCACCAAGGGCAGGAACGTTTTGACGATGCTCCCGAGTATGTTCCCCAGTCCATGTCCTCGTCGCATGCGTGCACCACTAAAGACCGGAAGGCCACCGCCGGCCTGTTGGGCATAATAGTCCATATAGCTGCGTGCATCGCACTCGTAAGGCACCTTCATTATACAAAGTGGGGAGCACGTGCTTGTCGAAAATGAAGTGTCAGCACCACTTTCCCGCGTTCGAATGCCACCGGTCGTCCCGTGTCATCTCTTGTGTCCACCGTCATCGTGTTGATGTCGGTTTGTCGCACGGGTAGGTAGAGCATGTGGGTGAAACTGTGGGTGACTTGTGGTCATATCATCCAAGTTGCCACATGAACAGGTACAATAAAAGCGTACCTGAGATACAACACATATCACGAATCGTTAGATTCTTGGTATGTGCTTTAAGAATAGGTTAACCAGAAGACTATTCTGTGAAGTCATGTGACGCAGTCAGTATGTCGGCACCTCTTCCCACTTCCCTTATATGTGTTGTAATTGATCTCCATACGTCTTTTTAATGGGCACCACCCGTAACAGTGGTGTGTTGATATCGCCCACGATGTGGTTGTCCACCACGTCCGAGTAGACGTAGAGTCCGTACATACCCGACTTCATATCCATCGGGATCTCGTCTTGGTGGGCGGTGGACCAGCGAACGTCTGTAGATCGAAACCCAGCATTTGCTGTAGGATAGGACAGGATAGGATAGGTCAAGTATGTCGGCACCTCTTCCCACTTCCCTTATATGTGTTGTAATTTTTACCTGTATATGGCGAGATTCTGCTGGTGGACGTTTCGTCCCCGAGGCCCGCCCCCTGTACAGACCTTTTGGTCTTTGATATATGTTGGCATTTGTGGGAAGTTGATGCTGGGTCGACATCGGGCATTACAGACTAGTCATTTGTGTTAAATGCCGTCATTTTCATCTGACGGCGATACAGCTCACCAATTTCCAGTGTACGAGTTGTCACAGCGAAACAACTCACCAATTACCAATATACGAGTTGTCAGAGCAATTCCATCATAGCTCTCTAGATTTGTATCTAATACCGCTTATGCCGGTGCTAGGGGCCGTGTGGTCATATCATCCAAGTTGCCACATGAACAGGTACAATAAAAGCGTACCTGAGATACGAATCGTTAGATTCTTGGTATGTGCTTTAGAATAGGTTAACCGGAAGACTATACTGTGAGGTCATGTGACTCTGTCAGTATGTCGGCACCTCTTCCCACTTCCCTTATATGTGTTGTAATCAGTACGACACTCGCGTTGGCGGTGACGATGAGCTGTGCCTTGTCGTTGTGTGCGTTGTAATCGAAGTCCACGTGATTCTTGAAGGGATTGGCTCTGATGGGTCTTGAAGTATTCGTGACCTCCCGTAGAGCCTTATAATGCAACAGTCTTGACAGTCCACCCATGAACTCCTTGGGAGTATCGTATTGGCCTTCGGGGAGGGTGAGTCGGGTGTCTTTTCCTTCGTACGTCACCTCGTACCACACTTCATTGGCTCGCACATTGTACCACGAGTAAGGGTATTGGATATCCACGATGCCACATTCTCAGCGCCTAGGTAAATGCAACGGTTGCGGTAACTGGGTCACGTACTTGGCCAAGGTGTTGTCAGGAAACACATCCAGCGAAATGTTACTGGGTAGGGTGAGGCAAAACATGGCGACTGAGCTGTCCTGCTGCTGCTGTTGGTTTTAATAGGTGTTCCAGGCCTTGGGCGGTTGTGTCCGGTGTCGTGTTCGTCGCGTTGACTTGCTACGTGTCACGGCTCTGGAGATGTGGTGTGTCCTGATCAAGGATGGTTTTTTAAAGGTCTGAAAAGAAGGTGCCCGTTGTGGTGATGGTGTTTTGGGGGGTGACTCCGGTTCCCATTCAGATTCCCAAGAAGGTAGTGGGCCACTCGGCGATTGCTGGATTCGCTGCATAAAGGCCCAGCGGTGGGGGTTCCCACCAATTCCTGTGGTACATACATGTCTTTCAAGCCTTGAGCGAAGACCTCCCATCCTCGAGGATCCGTGTGCGACCTGCGTTTACGCATCAGGTCATTCACTAAATCCGTCATGTGGGTGCCGTGAACCACCTGATTCTGTACCAGTAGTTCGCCTTTATCATTCCAAGTCATGTTAGGATTCTGTTTCATCCATTGTAATACCAGGCCAGCTTGTTTCTTGAACGATGCAGGTACACTCTTCAGCACTTCGTCTTCCATCCACTGTGGGGATTGGGTGCTACCCCTGGTAATGGGGGCTGTTGGAGCGGTGCTGAGGTCGGCGGTGTGTCACGTGGTGGTGGTGGTGGTGATGGGGTAGAGAAGGTTTGTATTGGTCCATGAACGTCATGTACCGTTGAAGCGTCTCATTGTACCGTTGTACTTTCTCACTGTCGCTCAACCCCGGTCTCTGTAAGATCTGTTGCATCTCTCCATCGAGGGTGTTTATGGTCTTCACCGTGGGTGGGGCAGGGTAGGGCGATTGGAGGTTTTGAAGGAACCGTGGTTCTACGAGGCCCATTTTTGCGTGTGGCTCATTGTCGGCCAAAGAGTCCACCCACTACTGGACCCAACACGGAAGCGGCCAACGGTGCTAAGATGGCCCCGAGAAAGCTGCCTTTCTGTAACACCTTTTTCTTTTGTGTTTGAGGAACCCGCTTCTGGACTACGGTTCGGAGACCTGTCTTATGCTTGGCCAACTTGGTCTACTGAGCCGGAGTCAGTGGAACGTTGCCTTTTAACAGGTTGTACCCGATCTCGCACAGACAGCGTACAAGGTCAGGGTCCGCACCGCGTACAACGGTTCGGACCAACTCGGGTGGGGCCGTCTTCAATACACAGAGCGTGGGAGCGTGCTTCCGTACTCGCGCATACATCATGTACAACTAATGCCAGAACCCACAACTCTGCCCTTTTCATCTACCTCAGAGAACAGAGACAAAGTCAACCATGCTGTGGTATTCATTCTTTTTATTATCCCCATCATCAAACAAACACTCCAGCTGGGGGAGCCACTGTGGGTGTGTTTACATTATTTTTGCATGTACACGTGGTGGGCCTCTCCGGGAAAGATGCCGGTCCGTAGTCGAAGGTGGTCGGGGGTGGCTTGCTTGAGGTCGAAGGGCATATACCCGTGCTGAGGGGTTGTGGCATCTTTGAAGGCTTCCAACGCAAACGGTGTGCGGCCGGGATACATCTGTCTCGCCAGGTGCAGCAGTTGAGTGGTATCTCTCGGGTTTTTGAAGACCACCAGGTAGTGGGCATTTAAGCTGATGTTCTTATGTTCTTTGTTTTTACTGAACAGATTCTGCACAATGTAGATGATGCTGAGCCGTCGATGATGGCTGCCTTTGGTAAAGAGTTGGGTGACCCGCGCATCCGTCTCCGCCATGAGATCATCCAGAACCACCAAGGTGTCGGGTTCCAAATCGGCCAGGTTGGGTAGGCCTTCCACGAACGTGATGTGGGGCATTGCTGCATACGCTTCCTGCCATTCTCCGTAACACCACACGACTCGAGCAATGGGTGGGGTGATCATGCTGTCGGCGTGTTGAAGGAGCTTCCTGACGAAGTGCGTTTTGCCGGAGCCCGTCGGTCCTGCGATGACGCAAGTGAAGGGATGCTGCCACCGAGGGTCCATGGTTCGAGCTGTATGCGCTGTCGTGGTAACCCGCTCTTGTAAATTTCGTACGAGTGAACTGGAGTGGTGGTGGTGGGTACAACGTCGGTCGTCGTTGTCTGTTCACTGTGAGTGATGATGGTGGTGGGTATAACGTCGATCCTCGTTGTCTGTTCAGTGTGAGAGATGAAATCCGGTGGGTTTTCAGACGTAGTGGGTGTACTTGGTGTAGGTGTGGAGCTTGATGTGGAGCTCGACGTGGCTTGTACATGTGGTGTGGTGATGACTGGGCTCGATGCGGGGGTGACTGATGCTATCTGTAGACTGGTTTCACTGATGGCTGGTGTTCTCAGTTGGTTAAGTAGCGTGCTGACATAGGCTACGTCGTAAAACACACCTCCGTACAACACACTCAGCAGGGTTAGCACTATCACCACAAAGCCCACTTGCGCTTTGCGCGTTTTGGGAGACGCTGTGTTCAGAGGCAGCTGCTGTTTGTCCATAGCACCGTGGTCGAGCGTGGAATGAAGGATGACGGTAGTGGTGTCTGGCTTTATAGTCGTTTCACCTGGTTGGCAGCGACCCAGGAATTGAAGGAACTGGGCCAGCCTTGCCATTTGACGAAATGAAACAGTTTGCCACGTCGACGTTCCGTTTTCAAAATCTGCTCAAACGTAATCTTGCTTTGTTTTTACGACAGGCTGTAATTCTATCTCGTAAAACGTCCCTAGCAACGGTTCCCCTTGAAGATCTTCCAGTTCATAGACTCGCTGCTGTCGGGGTAGGCGCCGTTTAATCAGGAAGTGCTCATCGCTCCAGTTGGGCAAGTAACTTTTCTCAAATTGACCTTTGACTTTACTGATCCGTACAGGGTCCCCGACCTTGTACACCGCCTTCGGCGTTCGCTGCGATGGCCTGGGGTACAAGACACGCCGGACTTGGGCTTCATTGCGTTGGGTCACGGTAATGAGGGCTCTCTCTATACTCCGATGATAGGCTCGATTGTAACCACTCACAAGTTTCGGGAGAACATCGATGTACCGCCTTGTATTCTTATAGGTGAAATATTTATACATGCGGCCTTTGAACCTTTCCACCACGGAAGCCTTGGTCTCATTGTACGTATGGAAGAAGAACACCTTCTCGGCTTTCAGAAACTGTTGGAATGGTCTGTTGAGGAATTCCGTGCCTTCGTGGGTTTGCAAATACAAAGGTTTGCGCCCGGTCTTGAAGATGTCCTTGAAAGCCGCTATGAGATTCGCCCCCGTTTTCGTCCGGATGGGTACCACCCACGCATACTTGGATAGGATATCGATGCACGTCAAGATATACCGATTCCCATCGTTGTGTTTGGCAAAGGCGCTCATATCGACCAAATCCGCTTGCCACTGGGCATCTATTCCTCCCACGATGACCCGGTTCCGTAGAAAATGGCGACGGACAGCTCGATGTAAGGTATAGGTGTCTTGTTTTCTTAACCAATCTCGGATTTGGGCACGTTGTATCCCCTGGGGTTTGGCCGCTCGATAGAGAGCCGACAATGCACTATAGGCCGCCGGACTGTCGGGACTGTAGTATAAGTTATGCAACACCTTCTCCCAGCGCTTCATGGTGACAAATGATGATGGATCCTGGCTCTATCGTTTATTTATAACGGGTATATCTTGGGCCGGAGTTTCTTTCTGATTTTCTTCGTTGGCTTCCACACTGTCCATGGTAAATGACCAGTCCAACTCGTCTGATGACCGCTTGATAAGCACTTGATCCACATCTACCACGGCATCTTCCAATGCAGACCATAGATCAGGGTGAAGGGTAAAATGCGCTGTACCCCCATCTAGCCGAGCCAATTGAGCAAAGAAAGGGCCGCGTCTGATGTACACATCGTGACACAAGTGGATGAGGTCGCCGTCCAGTTCACCAGACAACATCCGTTTGAATTTGGTCCAGCCCTGCCGGGACAGACGAATGTGGGCCGGGCACGGTTCTGTAGGGTCCGCATCACAGATGTCTCCCACCTCCTCCATGATATCGACCTTATCGACATACACGTGCAGGAAAACCTCGGGGTCAAGCTGAGATACGCCAGTATTATATGCTTCGTCATGGTCAGTACGTGAATGGTACCAGATTTGACTGTCTCTCGTATTTATAGGGAGAACCCCGTGAGATCAAAGGATCGGGTGTTCATGTCACTGGGCTGACTGAGTCTAGCCGGGTAATCAATGGCATCGTCGTCTGGTTCATGGCTAGACATTTGTTCATTGGGTTCTGCCGCCGCTTCTCTCATGGCACGAGCCCACTCCAACTCGTCTGATGACCGCTCGTCCGGTGTAAACAGCTGGTCCACGATGGGCACCACTTTCTCGAAGGCTGTCCACAGATCGGGGTCTAGGGTGAAGCCTCGCGTAGGGTCTTGGTAGCGGCCCAGGCGTGGGAAGAAGGGTCCACGGTGTACGTAGATGGCATTGTCTATGTGGATGAGGTGTCCGTCGAGCTCGTCGCTCAACACCCGTTTAAATTTGATCCAGCCATCACGGTGTAGCGCAACCGTATTCGATACGGTCTCAGCGCGCGACCAGCAAACATCTCCACGGTCTTTCACGAGGGTGACTTTATCTTCATAGACGTGTAACCCCACCCGGGGTGTAAGGAGAAGGATGGCTCGTAGAACTGGTGACATGGTTGACCCAATGACGATCGGTGAATGACGCACACTGTGTCTGACCCTCGTATTTATAATCAGGTCCTACTGTCAATGCCACAGCGCCAGGGTCAATAGGGCACAGGCCATGACTAGGCCAACCAGCCGTCGCTGATTCCGGCGTGAGCGCTCGTGGTCCATAGCCCGAGCATCAAGGATGGCTGTCATAGTCCAGTAGTGGTGAGTGATGGCACATCTCTCCATCGAGTGCACTCTGTCGAGGACCGCTTCTGTGAACTCGTTCAGGATCTGGCGTCGCCTCTCGTTGTCGTCGCCATCTGAAAACATGGACCGAACCACTGCTCGGTAACCCGTGAGTGAATTAACCACGGTCGCATACTGTAAAATGCGAGTCGCATAGGGACGGGTGTCCGTCATGGCTCTGCAACCGTAGGAATGAAGGTGTGGGATCCAGAGAGACGTGTTTTATAGACCATGTCACACATGCGCGCCTAGACGTAGCTCTACGGGTGTAGTCCGTGATACGTACTATTCTGATGGGTTAGTCCAAAGAAGAGAGCTACAACAACACAGATCAATCCTTTTATTATGCGTGAATCGGGCATAACCTGTGAACATGATAGGAATGCATGTGGGTGCACTCCACACTAGGCCACGGTTTCGCACAAATGGCCCCTCCCTAATTTCATAATAAGGAAGGTCGCCTGTTTTTGACAGCATGGTAATTCTTCTTCCCGGTCTACTAGCTGATATCTGTAGTATCACCCTGATGGACGTAACCATTTCTTCAAACGAGGATATAACAATTGCTTGCTGATCGCAACTACGCGCCACTACAGAGTTAATGGTTTCCGGAATTGAATATCTGGCAGGACAAAATCCTCACTTTTTCGGGGAACGAAAATGATGATTCCCTTATGGCGATAAAATTTGACAAAAAACGAGTAGGTCGACCCCCTGATCTTTTTCGCTTTTTAAAATGCCCGTTGGACGGAGAAACTTTCACAAGTCTAACAAGAAAATCATTTCGTTTGTTTTCTCTGGATGGTGGGTCGAATTTGACACATTTTCGTACATTTTATGGAGTTTTTCAGAAAAGTTGAAGAAGGTTTAAGGAGGATGGCACGTCTTTCCTGTTCAATTTGAATAGCTCACTTGTCTCCTGGAATAATGGCATGGGTGTGCCCATTCAGAAAATATATACTTTCACAGGGGTTTTGTTAAAGATTTTACATATATTTGAGGCCGAAGACACGAACCCATGTCTATTTTAACCGCACATCATTTAGGTGTGGAATGCACCCTTAATGTAGGCTCCATTGTACGGTTATAATACACGAGTAGGCCAAATATTGTATGTTCTCCTACACTACACTCGTTAAAATCGCTTATACGGACCTTGTAATGACTTGATACGGAACGGGATAGTAAAGTTCATTAATCTTAGTCAGAAATGTTTCGATTTTATGCATACTACATGGTATGATAGCATTGTCCTTGTATATATGCTATTTGGACCTATACAGAATTACCTCCCCTTGGTTAGGCATATATGTTACGATTTGTGACCTGTATGTCCCATTATTGTCAATGTGAATGTCAAAGTGATTAATTTTCAATACGGATCACACCAGCATCCTGATTTAAAGTGAATGAGAGCGTATTATTCTGGTTTTGTCCCTTTTATCTCGAAGTTTGCACTCCCACCCTCCAATTTTTAGAAAAAAACGGAATGAAAAATTATTGACAATTTGGCTCGAATTTTAGCTATTTTTGCGTTTATTTGGCTTCTCATGCCTCATTCGAAAGCTGGTCAACTCTCTCGATCTTTGTTCATGGATTTCATTGTCACGGTCAAAGCATAATGCTATGATATTCTTATTGAGCGCTGAAACTCGCAATTTCTCAGCAAAAGTCGCAAAAACAAAGATGGGGTAGGGGGAAAGTGATTGACAGGATATCCGATAAAACTGCATACTACAAGCAAGTGTCGCATACCAAGAAACTCGCAAACACTCCCAGATTGGCATAGTCTTGAGAACAGAAATTCTGAGAAAACACCCTAGCCTTAAGGGTGCACTCCACACTAGGCCACGGTTTCGCACAAATGGCCTCTCCCTAATTTCATAATAAGGAAGGTCGCCTGTTTTTGACAGCATGGTAATTCGTCTTCCCTTTCTACTAACTGATATCTATAGTATCACGTTGCTGGACGTAACCATTTCTTCAAACGGGGATATAACAATTGCTTGCCGATCGCACCTACTCCCCACTACAGAGTTAATCGTTTCCGGAATTGAATATCTGGCAGGCCAAAATCCTCACTTTTTCGGGAAATGAAAATGATGATTCCTTTATGGCCATAAAATTTTACAAAAAACGAGTAGGTCGACCCCCTGTTTTTTTCGCCTTTTTAAAATGGCCGTTGGACGGAGAAACGCTCACATGTCTAACAAGAAAATCATTTCGTTTGTTTTCTCTGGATGGTGGGTCGAATTTGACACATTTTCGTACATTTTATGGAGTTTTTCAGAAAAGTTGAAGAAGGTTTAAGGAGGATGGCACGTCTTTCCTGTTCAATTTGAATAGCTCACTTGTCTCCTGGAATAATGGCATGGGTATGCCCATTCAGAAAATATATACTTTCACAGGGGTATATTTTACATATATTTGAGGCCGAAGACACGAACCCATGTCTATTTTAACCGCACATCATTTAGGTGTGGACTGCATCCTGTACTAACCTGTCTGTGGGGTTTTCCCACAATGTCGTTCACCTTCGTGTCTTTTCGGGTACGTCCGTGTCCTTTCGGTAAAGTCCGTGTCTTTTCGGTGAAGTTCGTGTCTTTTCGATGACGTCCGTACCTTTTCGGTAAAGTCCGTGTCTTTTCGGTAATGTCCGCATCTTTTCCGGGTATGTATGAGGGTCTTGAGGGGGGCGACCGTATGTGACGAGTTGTATGTGTTTTTCTCGGCGACGTCCGTGTCTATCATCCGGGCACATCACGTCTGCGCCTGCATTGGGGTATGTATGAGGGTCTTTATGCGCGCGCGCGCGCTGCGGATTCACCCATGCACTTCCGGATAACCCGCGCGCGCTGCGGCATCAGATCACCCTGGCGCGCGCGCTGCGGCCGGGGCGGGCCGGCAAAAAACCCGGAGGTTGAACATCCGGATCCTACGTGTACGAGAAAAATTGGAACTCTTCTGTATTCGAAGGTAGTTTTAGTGAAACCCGGAAGTGACGTCACAACCCACCAAACCACAACCATGAACCCCTAGTGGTGGGTTAAAACACACCCCCACGCATCCCCCAACATGCCTGCTTTCTATACTACGGCCAGACTACGCATGCGCAGACTCTTGCACACGGACGAACCATGAGTCGGTACATTACAAACTCCACGAGAGCTTCAAAATAAGACCTCATACGACACCATAGGACCATTAGGGGCTCACCTAGACCCCAAAACGTTCACCCCGTATGGACCTATACCTCCATAACCATGCAGTATAGGCCTATGGGCCTACCCAGGCCTCGGTGAACTTTTTCCAAAAATTTCACCGTTTCGCTTCGAAACCCTTCCCATCGTGTCCTAAATGACGAGAGGTGAAAAACAAGACCAAACAACCCATATCACAATGAACGTGTGTGAATTTCCCAGGTTGGACGTATATCCCCATGCATAGCCAGTATGGAGCTATATGGGCTATATGGTACTTTTCCAAAAATTTCACCGTTTCGCTCCGGGACCCTTCCCATCATGTTCTAAATGACGAGACGTGAAAAACAAGACCAAACAACCCATATCACAATGAACGTGACTTTTCCCAAAAATGTCACCGATTCGCTCCGGGACCCCTCCCATTGTGTTTTTCTCGGCGAGACGAGAAAAACGAGACCCCACAACCCATAGTAAAGCCCAGAACAAAACAAATTGACCACCCCTCCCCCATATAGCCAGTATGAGCCTATATACAGATCTCGGTGACTTTTCCCAAAAATTTCATCGATTCGCTCCGGGACCCCTCCCATCGTGTTTTTCTTGGTGAGACGAGAAAAACGAGACCCCACAACCCATAGTAAAGCTCACGAAAAAAAAATGACCATCCCCATACCCCATACAGGCATTTTCCCTTATATTGTATAATACAGACCCCTATTGTAGGGGTAAAGTCCGTGTTCCACTTTTTATAGTTTCGGGAGAAAATCCTAATTTTACATGCACCCACCCCATTGACTTGATAGGCAGGCCCCTATAAGCCCGGGACCGATATTAGCCCTTTTGGCTAGAGGTGATAGGGGTTTTCCCCTATTTTAGGGGTAAAGTCCGTGTTCCGCTTTTTATATTTTCGGGAAAAAATCCTAATTTTACATGCACCCACCCCATTGACTTGATAGGCAGGCCCCTATAAGCCCGGGGAACGATATTAGCCCTTTTGGCTAGAGTTGATAGGGGTTTTCCCTCATTTTAGGGGTAAAGTCCGTGTTTCGGTTTTTATTTTTTCGGGAAAAATCCTAATTTTACATGCATCCACCCATGACTGGATGCCCCTTCACGAATGCTTCACTTTGACACCTCACTCGACCCATTCGGTCCACTAGGGACCCACCTTGGTCACAAAACGTCTATTCCCATACTCTTTTCAGGCATTCCCCGTATACATTAACATTGGAAGTCACTTGGTTGACATGGGACTACTTTTTGTCCGCGGAGGAATACAAAGGTTACAGGTTGCCGGAACTACTTTTGACCTCCACCTGACCTTGAGCTGGTGGCGCCCCATGGCGCCCCAGAGGTGAAAGGCGATGGGGCGTCCCCTATACCTTTAACCTGGAAAAAAGGGAACCAAGAGTTACATGTACCTCCCTGGAAAATAATAGTCGAAATGGCGGCTATATACTACTATCTTGTCAGTACGCCGACATTTCCCCAACTATGCACCAAGGCATGTTATTTCATACATGTAATTGGTCGCTTATTCCTTTGTTTATATAAAAACTGTCGCATTCGCGGTGTATACTACAAGGGACAGTACAATACAGATTTTATTTATGGTCTCTGATACTACATAGGGCTTTTAGCATATGTAAATTAATCTATCTTCAGTCCACGCAGGGTCTTGGGCTCTGGGTGACGAGAACTGGCATACTTACGTAAGGTTATTTATCTACAATGTGTAAATTAACAAATTATCAGTCTGCGATGGCCTTGGGTCCTGGATAATAAACACCGGCATGCTACGTATTTTACTGCCATATGTAAATTAACAAATCTCCAGTAAGGACCTTAGGCCCTGGGTAATGAAAACAGGCATTCGCAAGAGTGATAGGGGAAGGTGGGGCAAAACGGAACTATATACGGGGCAAAATCGAACATTCATGAATTAATTATAAGGAGTCGCCAATACAGGGCTAAAATTATGATTACTTAAATCATGATGTTAAGTCTCGCATGCCAAAATATGTATTTAATTTGGAGAGACCGCAACAGCGACAAATTTAATACAGACAAATAAAATAGAACCCTTCTGATCTTATAGATGCCATATTCGGTGACAGCGGAAAACATTGTTCCACACCGAGTATCCGGGCAACAAATGTTTTCCCAATGCCTGACACACCAACATTTAGGTTAGAAGTGTAAAAAATATACTGCAACATTCCATTTTGATGTCCGATCCAAAAGTTGAAAATACGTTATTCGGTGTAAAATGGAACCATCCTTGGCTAAATTCATACCAAATTCTTACGCATGCGCAGTGACCAAGTGAACTGTTTGGGGTTTTTTCTTTCAATTTTTCTTTCAATTTTGGGGGTCAAGGAATACAAATTGTTTCGTCAAATTTTATCAGATATATTGCCCATTAATCGGCCCATTAATCGGATTATTCAAACTCGAAGGATATAATAAAATATAGCTGTTTTGGACTGTTAAAATGACTTTTGGACGCCATATTCAACACTTTATCATTCTTCGCCGACTTATCGACCCATTGGCAAATATATATATGCACATATCCTATCCATCTTACCCGTAAGAGTCAATCACATTTGATGCTAAATAGCCAAATTATGACGAGCTACTAGGCGGGTGATTTGCTAAGATTATCGTAGGATTAACTTTATGTTTCCTATTGTGGCAAACCGGAACATGGAGTTTCGTTTTGTCCATACCAGTGCGGTAAACGGATCATCAATCAAAAATTTTGTTTGCTCTATAAACTAAAAAGTATACCTGGATAAACAGCATTTTGTCGGTTTCATTTTAATTACTGAGCGTGTACCTTTAAAATCCATCTATTTGCATGTCATGGCCATACAAAATAGAGCTCAAGGGAGTAGTCAAAGTTAGGCTTTCCGTTTTGTCCCACCTTCCCTATACCAACATAAAAGCCCTTTGCAGAGAAAAGCTGTGAAATCAGTGATGACAAACTCCGAACAGCGCATGTCAGCTGAACGACTATCGTCTGGCTACAAGCACTGCCCGATCCGAAGGACCAGGGAACACTGGGGATTGTTACGATGGGATTAATCACGCACATATGCAGCTCCCTACGCAAATAGATTCGTTGACAACGGCGAGAAAATCAAGAATCTAACTTCTTTTTCGGTGTAAGCTATTTATTAAATACTTTTGGGATATATTTGGTTGATGAAAGAAAAGGCTTTTAGCGGAAAGAAGGAAGGTATATATTGCGGAGTAATCTCAACGCTGAGAGCGTGTTAACGATATTTTCAATTGCGGGCAGTGCTTGTAGCCAGACGATAGTCGTTCAACTGACATGCGCTGTTCGGAGTTTGCAATGGCGATTGAAGGCTCAAATATTGTCCGCGATTTGTTTTCACACAAATTATCTCCCCTTCGTTAATCGGTTGGCTCCAGTATGTTCATTCGACTTGACGTTGTTCATTTGTCGAAGTCGTTTCACTCTACGCATATTCATTTCTTCGTTCATCGTTACACTGTAGCATGTTTATTTTGCCTAACTATTCGTTAATCGTTTGACTGTAGTATGTTCGTCTGACTTGACCTCGTTCCTTTTGCAAAACTCTTCGTTAATCGTTTGACAATAGCATGTTCATTCGATTTCTGTATTTTCGGCGGTGTTTGCCTTCCATATCATTCACTGCACTGAACCATTTGGAAGAAAATATTCAAATCCAGCAATGCTCGTTAGACAACCGTGCCAATCAGACAGGCAAACGGTTATATCTTCATGGATTGACAAACTGAAACATATGTTAATATATTGCTTGCCATTATTAGGGATACGATCTTTTCGCTTCAGAATGTACAATATTTTCACATTCATGAAAAATCCTACACTATATGCAAAAAATCTCCAATGTCCACCAGCGTCTCTAGGGTTATATTCCGTACACTTAGGACTATCATGCACTTCCTGGCGCACGCCGTTCATGCATGGTGTATTTCTAGAAAGATACAGAAAAATAATTTTGTAAATTTCGGGTATGTCTAAAATTCTAAAAGATACCCACGCGAAGTTTGATATGATAGTTTTAGTTTGGAACCCTCGTCCTATATTATTTCGCCATTCTGGAGCGGTGAGATTTCGATACATTGTCAATATTGTTTAATATTTTCTGATAGAGATATAATGTACAAAAACTTCTTGTTATAAGCCCAGGGTTAAAGACATAACTGACTGATGTTTCATCTGATTATGTGCAAGCGAACGTAAAATCGGGATTAAGTGCATCAAGCACGAGGCCTTATATTACGAGACAATAAGATTGCCTGAGATGATAATATAGGTATAATAATATAGGATATCTGTAGAAGGGCTAAGAATAGATGTCGGTGAAAATATAGCCTACTGTTTCATCCTTGAAAAGTACTATTATCGTGGGTTATTACGGTGGACCATATATGGGACATCGACTCCCGAATTTTTTTTTCTTCAAATATTCCATTACTTTTTCTGATTTTCTTGAAGTTTTTTTTTATAGATTCAACAGATTCATTTCTTTAGATTTCTTTCAGTTATAGTAAAATCGTCACACTTTCTTCATCCTTTTCTCACCAAAAACCCAACAAAATTATTGGAAACGTTTACACAGCGGTGGAAATGTTTACATCGCGATGGGAACCTTTCCACCACCATTGAAAGATTTCCACCGCGGTGTAAATGCTTCTCCACCGCAGTGAAAAGGTTTCTACCACGATGTAAAGGTTTCCATCACAGCGTAAAGGTTTCCACCGGAGTAGAAAGTTTTTCAACGCTGTTTAAACGTTCGCGAGAAATTAATTCGGTTTTCAGTAAAAAAAAAGATGAAGGAACTTGTGACGACGTTATAGGAATGCAAGAAATCTGAGGAAATTTTGTGAAAAACAAGAAAATGTTCGTAGGAAGCAGGCGAAAAAGGAAAGACCCACTCCCCCCCCCCCCACCCCCGAAGAATTCGATGTCCCCTATGGGCCACCGTAGTTGATAGGTTTTGTTATGTACCGAAAAGACCAAACAAGAATGTCATTGTCAGTGAAATGATGTTTTCGTAGAACGCATGCCTGACGTCATTTTTAACACTCTATATCTTTTGTATTGATCGGCAACATGTCGTTGGCCTTTGTGACTTGTCGCCATTGTTTTATATCTGAATCAAGGTCATTAGTACAATGAAAGTATTGCAAATATTCTATTATACTGATGAAATGTTGTTAGGAAAGGAGAAAAAGCTAGGAGGAAAGAGATGTGATTGCGATATGTTATAACGATATAACGGGGTGAATAATTCAATCCTAACTTATACCTCATTTCACCGAGCCGTGATGAAGTCTGAATTGTTAAGTTACCCGAACATTTGTCTTCTCTAAGTACGCTTCAAACGTTTCCCTGGTTCTCCGAAACGATGGAATATTGGTTACATCTCGAGCTGTCGAGCCATCCCCGCACCCACTAATACATCATCAGCGCATTCAAAAGGGTGTGAGAGTGTAGCGAAACTCAAAGTTGGCGTTTTTCATTCTCTTTCCCCAGAGCCAAAAATATAGTGTGGCGAATTTCAGCATTGAAACATCAGCATTATAGCTGCTTAGTCTCAATGACAACGGACATATTCCAGAGGCGGGAGGAAGAAATGGAGTTTATTCTATTAGCATATTAGCATATATTTATGTGCGAGACACATTAAACAACTGTCAGTCATAATGGTCCTGATTGGCTGATAAACGCACAGCGCCCACAACTACAGGACGGCTCGATTAATAGCTATAATATTGACATCAGAGTTACATGTATGCACTTAAGTGTCATATGAACATACTACCACGACCCCCAGCATACCAGGAATATGTGATTCATTACTTACTTATAGATTGAATATTTCCTATGTAGTTCTTCTCGCAATACTGTCACTACTTAATGGTGAAATGTCAACCCAATATTTACAGAATTTCTTGTGTGTGAAGGTATTTTGGGGGGAATATTTGAGTAAAATACAACATTTTACAACCAATGCCTCTAATTAACCCTTCAGCCATAGGTATATAGGGGTCATGTCATTCAATATGTCCACGTGATCAGCTACAATAAAAGCGTGGCTGAGATACAAATCATCGCAGGGATCAATTCTGGTTCTTGTGCATGATGTTTTTAAAAATACGTATATTTGTCAGTATATTTGTCTGTGAGGTCATATGTCTTCATGTCAGTACGTCGGCATCGCTTTCCACCACCCTTATAATGTTGCGTTTAATACGACGGATATTCTGACAGAAGTCGGAAGGATTAGATGAAGCAAACTTTGAGTATCAAGTTTTGGAGACTGTATCTTCAAGATAATCCGTCCCAGGATTTGATCCCCAGAGTAGAGGCTTTGCAGGCATTCTGAGAAAGAGACGATCTGCTAATCGCCATCTTATTCCTAAACGGCCATCTTATTCCTAAACGGCCGCCCCGTGGGGCCCTGGGAGATTGACCTGGGGTGCCGTTGTGTACACTCCTGGTCATGGCAAGAATAGACCTCAGCTCCTCAAAGAGCTTGTCGTAAGAGGCGACTAAATGGGGCATCCATGGCGTTCCCGGGAGTGAAAAGCAATAGGATCTCACCTGTGGGGTCCCGGATGTTCAAAGGAATAGGACCCTAGACGCGTGGTTTCCGGGTGTGAAAAGGATTAGGAACCAAACGTCGTGATATGACTGAAATAGTGTTGAAAGCGATTCTCATGTGACCGGTTTATGTAAATTTAGGATTGGTAACTGTAGAAATGGGAATTAACATTGCTTAGTACAGGTGCAATGATTCTATGACATTTGGGTTGAAGACTTAACGACATTGTGTGACCAAAAAGTGAAATCATTGTCTATTCTCGACCAAATAAAATAATTCTAGACTGCACTCGCAACCGGAAATGCACACTATGAAATGAGCACACACGGAAATTTACTCTTTCTGTACTACTCAAGTTTTTGTGCATAATTAGGAAGATTAATGTGTTTCTTCACTAACGTAACTCATTTTTCGTAAGCTTTTGTACATACCGTTGAGATCACCGGTCAATGTCACATGACAGTCTTCAGATTATCCATTGTGATGTAAGAGCCTATTTCGAGTGCGTACCCAATTCGACAGTATCCGCTGTTTTTCTACTACTGATGATACCACAGTCACTTGACCCATGTCACACCACCATCAAAGGTTACACCAACTTACGCAACATTTAGAGATTTTAGCCTTATGTATTAGGACAGTAATTATTTATTTATAAAATCAGGGTCCGCTTCCAAACCCAGATCCTATAAATGTATAAACACTAAACGAAATACACGTTGAAGTTTACAGTTTGCCAAGTCACTGTATTTCGTTTTGCGAACTTTTAGTGCATCTGACAGGGACATCAAAATTAATATTCCATTCGTCCATTTGAAATAACCAGTATATTTTCCCTTTTTTTTGACGAGGCTCGGGCTATCCGCAAATGGCACAAACCGACTGAGAATTCCAAGTTGGCCTAGGCCACTGCAGATAGCGTCGGATTTTCAGAACGCCTGCAAAAGAGGTAGCTGGTGTACTTATATCAAAGACATTTCATCAGTGACGTCGGAAGCGGGGGGGGGGGGGCCTTTTGATTTAGGGGAGGACATGTAGTGGTGTGTTATAGGCCTGTTTCGTTTGTGTTAAACCAGGAAGTCAAATGGAGTCAGGCATATTCTTGAATATCGATGCGTGTTTTTGCGAAACAAATGTCAACATAGAACCATAAATCTATATACATTGTGTTCAGATTTATTCCGGGAAAACGCGTAAAACACATCTCCGGCAACCTGAGACTCCGAAGCTTCCGGCCCCTAGGCGGCCCCTGGACCCTCGCCTTCCGGGCTGTGAGGATCGCTTAGTTTAGCTGTGTGTAAATGAATCGGTATCATATTGGTTCTAATGTTCCATGATGTAAAGGTCATCGTTTTTTATGTGTGTGTGTGTTGTTTTGTTGTTGTTTTTGGAATCGGGCATGGAATCAAATGGAATCGGGCATGCATAAAGTATGATGTTTTCAATATCGCCTCACCCCCCCCCCCCCTTATTTCTCTTCTGGACAATTCCCCTCCATAATATAATTTTATCGCAAACCCTACATCCTATATTATTTTTTATTATTTTTATTAATTCTATCTATACTATTAAATCCGTAATATCTGTGTCTGTCCGTCCGTCCGTCTGTCTGTCTGTGTTTTTATAACTCGATAACACACGATGCAGAGATACAATATGGTCCGTGTAACCTTGCACAATTCAATTTTCGTTTTTTTGTTTTTGGTTCCTCAAAATCAAAAATTGAAATTTGACCGTCAATTTTCAATTTTCGTTTTTCTTTTTCAGTTTCTCAGAATCAAAAATTGAAATTTGACATTCAATTTTCGTTTTTCGTTTTACTTCGCGCAAAAATGAAAATCAAATATTGAAAATTGCCTCGACTTATGATGTGACTTTCGGTCCGCTGAGTAGTATGGAAAGCGCAAATCGGATTGTTTAGGCAGGTGTGGAGCACAATATGGAAAGCCAGTAGGGGGGAAGATATGGGAGTGTCACCACACTATAGATCCCTGGAGCCAGGCATTCGAACTAGATTATAACGGGCCAACTGCGAATGTCCAGAAGCCAGTAGGCATTCGTGCAGTAGGTGTGAAGCATTATATGGAGAACAACATGGTTGATACACATGTGAGTTTCATTAAAATAGGGTAAAATATTAAATACGTGGGTACCATAATCATAACCCCAAAAGGAACTTCCCGCGTCGATGCGTTGAAGCTTTTGACACCCGCACTTAAAGCGTTGAAGCATTCAGACGTCTGGCATCAAACGTGACGTTTGTGTGCTTGTTTGAAATGGTGGTTTACGGAACGCTGGCCATATACGGATTTCGCGGCCCATCACCGCGATGCTTACTCTTATTGGTATTAAATCTTTGTTGGTATCTTTATGAATACCATATTTCAAATCAATAACAAATAGCGATTGTGTGCATGAATGCTGTTCGCTTTTGTAGTGCTCTAAACATCTATTTTTAGAAATGAGAAAATCTAAGACTGCGTCCTGATTGGCTCAGGCCTCAATGCCAATAACCAATGACAACTGCAGGATGCCACCTATCCAGACTTGTCTGGTGCATCTTCACAAGTCCAGGTAAATCGCGAATCCTCGCACAGGGTTTACGGACATTTTTGGTGGTTCGAGTTAGTTTTTGAGTCGTTGCCTCAATCTCGAACATTTCATCCCCCGAGGTTATTTTGAACTAGCTTGTCGGTATCCCAAGCCGGCAGTTTTTGCTTTGACTCTCGATGACGACTTCAGCCTGACATCAAAGTTACGCCAGCGATGTCACATCTCAAACATTGCAGCTAGTGGATTGGCGTAATGAGCTTGCTGAGCCTGTTCAATAATTGGTTTAGAGGATACCCCTCGATCTTTGTTTTATCCAGAACTACCGTGGGCAACTAACCAAGGCAATGCATAGATACCCTAACAAATCGATCAATACACTGGCTCCCGAGGATGGCCTGATGGACCACATGCCTCTCACGCTCCACACCTCTTATACGACACGATTTGCGTTTTCTATTCTACTCGTCGTACCGAAAGTGACATCATAACCCGTCCACGTGCGAACTTAACATTGATACGTCAAAGTTAAAATCAAAAAACGAAAAACGGACAAATCGAGGCAATTTTCAATATTTTATTTTCATTTTTGCGTGAAGCAAAACGAAAAACGAAAATTGAAAATTGACTGTCAAATATCAATTTTCGTTTTTTGTTTTTGTAATCCCAGAATCAAAAATTGAAAATTGACGGTCACATTTCAATTTTTGATTGTAAGATCACAAAAACAAAAAACGAAAATTGAAAATTGACGGTCAAATTTCAATTTTTTATTTTGAGAAACCAAAAACGAAAAACGAAAATTGAACTGTGCAAGGTTACACGGACCCAATATATACACAATTCCAAAGGTGCTGATCAAAAGAGTGACATAGACCTACTCTGGGCCGCGTCCCAAGCGTGGAGGATGGCCACGCCCATATTGTGTTTTCCTATGTTATGAGTGTAATCGACATGCACGATAGATCACATAAAATCATTGCAGAACCTGGTGGTATAAATGTATTGATTTAGTACGCCGTCTACAAGAAGCAAATCCTACATTCAGCAGATTGCGGTCGTTCAAAATGTGATATCCCATTACAACGTCATGTCGAGATATAATTTATACTTCATTGTAAATGTCTTGCTCAGAAGAAGGACATTTTAAACTGGGACAAAAGGGGGTGGGGCTGGCCACACCAAAATTATATACTATGTTATAAGTGTGTACGGCATACGATATAGGATTAGTGCCAAAATTAGAGCAGGACACATGCACATGCTAAGGCGTATGTATAAATCGAGCATCACATTCTGCATAAGTAGATTGTCGTAGTCTTCACAATATTTTCATTACTTGAAAAATTACCGTAAACTAGCTAGCTATAATATTATGGGACTAATATTTGAAACTCATATAAATTACCGTAAAATATATAAGAATATGTTGTATTGTTGAAAAATTATTGCGGGTAAAAAAGAGAGTACCAAGATAATATTAACGTCTGAATCATTGCTGAGTTAGTCATATGTATAAAAATTGGTGTTGATTACAGTAAAATGGTAACGTGAAGTGTTTACTTTTAAGGTATCACAGTCCAGAAACTCATTACACGACTTGTAATGAGTTTCTAGACTGTGATACCTTAAACTACTTAAGTACTGCCAAGTGTATCTGCATTGTATATAATCTTTCTTCTATACGCTTCAATCTGCAAAGCATGTATGTATGTGTTGTTTTTTTCTCTTTTTTTAAAGGTGTTTTAATAATATTAATAGTGCCATCGCATGATCTGGGTTTGGAAAAGACGACAAATGATTTCGCCCCGCACTCTGATATACATCACCCATTCCCAACTCAGGAACCACTGGGCATATAAATACGATTCATATATCATCGGTAAGCTCTCGCAAATAGCAGTATCATGGCGGGGGTTTTTTGGTGCTGGACAATGGCGCTGAACACAATCAAAGAGATGTATTTCTATACCTTAAGCCTGAAATTTACTGCACATTTTATCTTGTAGTTGCAAAATTGTAAAATTTTAAATCGGTGATCGCATTCGTAAATATGAATAACATTGTGACAACATGCCCGCGTAGTGGTCCATTTCATCGCTATATAATGAATGATTGTAACGGATTGTAGCCCATCCGAGTTCACCGTCGTTCACCCATCTTCCCTTCTAACCCTGTGACGTAATGTTCACGACCTGACCATTGCCAGAGAGGACAGAACTAACAACACAAATGAGAGCTGGAATCCTTTTCCAAGCTTGTCGAACACAAACATCCATCTGTCTTCCAACTCGTCGACATGATCAAGAAGGAACATGCATCCACTGCCATTCTGCAAGATGCCGTGGAACAACTACTAATGACACACTTGTCGTAAATATCGCATTATTGGTCGACTCTGCATGCTGAATCGCCAGTTAATGACACAAATTTGACATTAGCTGGCGATCTGACAACTGCTAACGACTCATTTGTCGCAATTGCGATATAATATATAAATTAATATATATCGTCATAACGTGGAGAATTCAGCCAGTGAATGCGCAGTTTTAAGTTCACTACGGAATCATGCCGATCTCCTGAGAATACTCGCAAAAAGACATTTTTTTATTATCATATTTTGCTGAAATCCGTACCTATTAGGAAGAAACTGGAATCATTGTTCGTGAAAAATAGAGTCCTCTAGTAAATATTCTACTCCCCAAATGTTGTATCATCTCCATTGGAGATAGAAAACATGACCTATTTAACAACTATCAAGCAATTCTCCATTAACGCCTATCCTATGAATCTTGATCATTTCGATGTCGTTGGGTGGGGGGGGGGGGGTATACAGTAAGAATATCGACATGTGGGGCCATGTTA
>JAVTVY010002430.1:0-32228 GCA_036873755.1 Hanleya hanleyi
TTATGGTGAGTCCGTCACCGGTACAGACCTGACTTGGTAATCAGAATAATATTGGTAGGGCCTACACACATGACACAAGAAAGTAGGAATAACAGTGTATTCTTAGTCTTCAATTTGGTGTCACTTTTGACAACATCATCAGTTCTCAACTTCTGCCATCTGCTGAAGCAATGAATATAAACATGGCGTACAAAAGAAAATCATGGTGAGTCAGTCACCTGTACAGACCTGACTTGGTAATCAGAATAATATTGGTAAGGCCTACACACATGACACAGGAAAGTAGGAATAACAGTGTATTCTTAGTCTTCATATTCGGTATCATTTTTGACGTCATCAATGTCAAGTTTTCGTCCCTGCTTCAAATGCCACCTCTTGATTATGGCCTCAAGGTCTACATCACCTTTGAAGAGTGCGATGCGCATCAACCAACTCAAATGGACCTGAGTTGTTGTGGCTCTCAATTCGGTTTGAAATAAATTCATCACACTCCATCCGCTCTCCACAACTGCTGTGCTGGCCGCCACTAATCCAGCTGCATCAAGGAGATAAGTCACGTTCTTCAATGTTGAAGGGTAGTTGTTCTGAGGGGAGTGCCAGATCTCGAGCAGTTTATCCAGATGGAATTCGTCTTTCTTGGCTTGTCTCCGAGATTTCTCTAGCACCTTCACTCTCCTGTTGAGTTCAGCCTTCCTTCGCACGGTCTTAGCTGTTTCTAGTTCACGCCGAGTTGAATTGAGGTCATTAGTGGTTTTTCTGATGGTTTGTTCTTGTTTCTCGGTGAAGTCCGCCTTCAGATGAAACATGTGAGTTTTGGCTACCTTGAATTCTAAGTATGTCTCACGCTTGTTTATCTTAGGGAAGGACATGTTCTTTGCACCACGTCTGACAGTGCCGTAATGTTCAACAGCTAGTCTGAAAGTGTCTTCTCCATACAAATCAAGTTCTGTTTCCACTGTTGGGAGAGCAAGTGGATCTAGAACACAGAGACCTTGAAGTTCTGGTTCGAATTCCAAAGACTGGGATATCTCATCTCTCAACTCTTCAGCAAGAGGCTTTACAGCTGATTCAAAATGCTCCTTGAGGTCAAATTCTCCTGCATTAAGTCTCCCTCTGGTTTGTCTGGAAAGTGAGCTTCTCTCCTTGGCAATTGAAAGTCTTTCAGAACAGTTGCTCATGTGACACCCATCATGTGCAGATGACTGATGTTCTGTTTGATGAGATGACTGGGACATGTCGCAAGAACAATTAGATGGTCCATCCAGACATGGCTGAGCAATCTTGTTATCTATGAAGGTGACTAGCATTTGTCTCATTCCAGGGATCTTTGAGAATATCAGGGCATGTTCCTGCAATTGGGTGGCAACTACATTAACCCTAGGCAGAATATCAGCAAGGAAGCTTGTCAGAACAATCATATCAGGTCGGCACATTTCGTCTCGGATACCTTTAATGGATGGTTCCCTCTTCTCATCATAGATCGCATCAAATGCGTTGAGGTGTTCTTCAAAAAACTCGACATGTCTTTGATTCTGTGGGGAAATGGACAGCCATCTTGTAGGGACAGCTTTAATCATTTTTCTCATTCGCTGTCCCTTCAAGCGGAACACATTTTCCAGGATGTCTTGACGCTTTGATGAATTGTCGAAAGTATTCCAAAGATCAAACATCAAGCCAAGGAATCTGGGGATGATGTCAAATCTGTGCTTTAAGTGGACAAATGGCAGTGCCAATCTGTGATTTCTGCACTTAATATAGATTAAATGTGCATTAAGATCCTTAAGTAGCTTTTGGAGGCCACCTTTGGTTCCCGACATGGTATTTGTGGTGTCCATGGCAGCAAACATGCACTTGTTGATGTCCATATTATACCTCTGGAACCAGGAAACTAAGGTGGTCTTCAATCCCTCGGCAGAACGGTCTGTCACTCTCAGCAGGTCCACAAATTCAACAACAACAGAACCTTTCTTGTCAATTGCACGTAAATACAACAATAACTCCTCTCTGTTTGCTGCATCGCCACTCTCATCTAACAGAATAGTGAACATCTGCCGACTCCTGAAAAAGTTTAAGGTCTTCTCCATCATCCAATCATTTATACTCTGGAGGATTCCATAGAGGGAGGTTGTACTTGTGTAGGTTGCATTTCGTGGCGAAGATTTTATGAAATCCTTCAAGACCTCTTCTTCTAAGGTGACGCCTATAAACTGTATCAAATCGTTGTATGAAGTTGTTTGTGGGAGCTTTTTCCTTACAATAAAGAGGACAACTTCAAAAAGCTTTTTGATTGCCTTTGCATTATTTTCCTTTTGTCTCTTCCTGATCGATGCAGCATTCTCAAAGGACTTCTCAATACCAAAATGTGCCTTTGCCCTGATCTTGACAGCCACGGCATCTCCATGCTTCTTCGAATTCTCATGTTTCCGAAATAGATCCTGGGAACTTTTTCCAAAACTTTTTATGCCCCGAGTGATCCACACATGGGAATTTATTCCTTGTGATGGCTTCCCAAACATTTGGCAGTCTTTGCACAGAATCTCCTCTGTGACAGCATTGTAAGTTAACCAAGTGTATTGTTGACCCCAGTACTTCAACGTCTGCAAAAGACCTCGACTTCTTCCATCTGGTGCATCTGCCATATCCGATTTGTTCTCTCCAATGCCTTCCCTTTTACCACCTGTCCCTTCCGGTCTGTCCTTTCTCATGTCCTCTATCCTCTCTTGCTCATCATCTATCCTCCCCGATTCATCCTCTTCATCACTTGTCCCTTCTGGTCGGTCATCTCCCTTGTCCTCCATCTCTTGCTCATCATCTATCCTCCCTGATTCATCCTCTGCATCACCTGTCCCTTCTGGTCTGTCATCTCCTGTGTCTATCTTCTCTGGTTTATCATATATCCTCCCCGGTTCATCCTCTCCATCTGTCTCTTCTGGTCTGTCATCTCCCATGTCCTCTATCTCTTGCTCAGCATCTATCCTCCTCGATTCATCCTCTCCATCATCTGTCTCTTCTGGTCTGTCATCTCCCATGTCCTCTATCTCTTGCTCAGCATCTATCCTCCTCGATTCATCCTCTCCCTCTTCTGGTCTGTCATCTCCCATGTCCTCTATCACTTGCTCAGCATCTATCCTCCTCGATTCATCCTCTCCATCATCTGTCTCTTCTGATCTGTCATCTCCCATGTCCTCTATCTTCTCTGGCTTATCATCTGTCTTCCTTGATCTCTGCTGTCCTTCACCTCCTAACCCCTCTGTTCTATCATCTCTCATGCCCCCAGTTTTCTCCTGCTCATCACTGATACTTCCTGACATGTCTTCTTCAATATGCTGGACCTCATCAACCTCGATATTCAATTGACTGGCTTCTCCCATCCTTGTCTTCTTCCATTCATCTGTCTTCTTGAATCTCTCCTCTCCAATTGCTTTTCCTTCCTCCCCAATATCTTCTCGCTTCTGGAATGAGCTACAGGTACCCTTCCTGGTTTCCTCAAGTTCTTTCGAAAGATAGAAAAGGTAAGTGACCCCAATCTCGCTGGCATTCCCAAGAACAGTGAATTGTCCTGCAGACTCCAATCCTTTAAGTCCTTTGTCCAGCATTGCATCTCCAAATGATGCTTGTGGTTTAGCAGGAGGTTTGATCAAGTTGTCGCAAACATACCATTTCCCTTCATGTTGTACAACCGATAAGAAGTGTCCATAGCTATGAAGAAGAGCGCAATTCAGTCGATAACACTTTTCATCTAGAACAAGATTAAATGGGATGGTTGTATCCACAGAGTTGTAGGCAATGCCCCTTCTGGTATCTTCATGGACACCGAGTTCAAATATGAGAACATCTGGGAGATTGAGGTCTTCAACACCTACACTTCTACACGTAGGGGAGCCACATAAGCAGTTGTGTCTCGAAGCAATGTGTTTAGCAGATGTTTCCACCCGGGTCGCTAAGGATGCTTGGATGTCAATGCTTTCTTCTGCCTTCTTCCCGCAGGACAAAAACAATGGTGTTTCAATACAAACAACAGTATTTGACGAGCATTGCTGGGTTACAGTAACCTCAATCCGGGCTAAGGATGAGTTTGTCAAACATTCAATTTGGCCTCTAATTTCAGCAAATCGAGTACCTTTTAGGTAACATAGCAGGCATTTTATTTAGCAACAAATCCCAGTAACATTCCCTTACTTCATGATTAGCTGAGTGTGCTCGCTTTTTGCATGTTTCTTTGAGAACCTCTATCAATTTACATTCTTCAGATGCCTGTGTAACACTCAGTGAATTGCTAAGACCATTTTCTAGAAGAGCAAAGACTACTTCAATCACACTGTCAATGGCACAGGAGTAATACTCCTTTGGAGCATTGGGGATGAAACAGGAATTCTGCATGTAATGATACACCGTTTCTTCCTGCTTCTGAATGGTCTGATCAGCTGACGTTTTGACAGTCACATCATCAGCACGCTTGAAATACGACTGAATGCTTTGCACCCCTTTAAGACACTTTTTTGGTCTTCCTCCCACCCCAGTGCGGTCTGTGGAATACGACTTGCGTTTAGCTGGGTACTTATTCTGTTGACCTTTCATTATAGCACTTGTCTGATCTGAAATAATAACTGTTAAAATTGTTATTGAAATTTACCTCTTTCCCTTGGCGGCTTATAGAATTGAAAATTATTCTAGTACTGTAAAATGTTCAATTTACCTTGAAGTGGTTGAAGTACAAAAAAGTTATAAATTTGCTTGACATTTGAGCCGAGACAATTCAATTTGTATAGGTTTCCGGCTCGCCACTAATCTTGAAACTTTGTCAGTTGTAGTCGGGGAAAGTTTGAGATATTATGGTTAGACCTATAGGCGTAGATGTGGACAATTCCCTTTTATCAAATTGGCTTTGGGGTGGAAACTGGCTTTGGGGTGGAAACAAGCTTTCAATTTCGGTCAAGCTTTCAAAGATTAGGACTCCCCCCCCCCCTCCCCCTCCCCTCCCCCTCTTAGGAGAAGAAACTGACAAATCATTATTCTTAAGTAATGATGAAATCCACCGCAACCCCAATGACCTACTGCTCCTATCATACCACACACAGACCTGCTGCCACGTCCACGAGTCCAAATTTCTTTATATTTTCTGGTATTTTGAATGGTCCCCATTTACTTCTCGATTATAAATAAATACATCGATTCGGTATTCCAGCGCAACCAAACCACCACCAGTGAGGCCCACTAAAGAAAAATGATTCTTTATCATCCAAGCGCGCATCACATAAAAACACCCGCATGTACAAAATTGTAATACCCCAAAAAATAAAAGAGATTGTGTACAGGCGTTTCAGAGGTATATTTCTTCCAGTGTAAATCTAAATGATGAAAAATTCTTCTGTGCTTCAAAACAGCTGATGCATACACAGGTTTGCAGTATGCATCTCAAATGTCAGTTGTATGGCCAGCATTTTGGTTGGCTTTCAGAAAAATGAAAATAAAATGCGCCCTCCATCACGTTTTTTTTTCACCCCCTCTACAACATTGTGTTGTTGTTGTTGCGTAGCAATACCGAACTGACCGTGACGTGTTGTGAAAATCAAAGTTCTTTTACATAATCTATTACAAAATCTATTCATGGAGACACTTTACATTTCTTGACATTTGGCAGCTCTACATATATCATCCCGCCTACTTTCACTTTCAGCCACGTGCAAATACCTGCGTCTGACTCTCCCCATTTACTGGAGTTTATTATTGATCATCGACGAGGAGTCAACTGTATGAATGTCTCCATGCATAGATCTTTATTCAGTTCTTTATTTTTCTAAGTTCAGTTTTTCAGCATTTTAAATCCCAATCCTTGACATTTCACCTGTACATTCACATCAACGAGTTCTTATGTCTGTGTATTCATGGCGGGATCTGTCGTCGATAAGGTAAACACCACATGACCACACCAAATCCTTGTACACAGAGTCGGAAATCGCCAACCCCAGTTTCCCCTCATAAAGAAATACAGGCGAGGGTTCCCCACATACACCACGTGCAAAGTGGAACAAAACGTATGCTGTACGTAACAACAACAACGCACACATCGCTCTTCCGCCACGTGAGTGCAGTCTTTTCTTTCTTCTCGCGAGCTGTATTATCTTTGCATTTCGTTACAGAAACTCAATTTTATTGAAGGAAACTCAATTTTTTCGCGCGCCTACGGCGCGCGAATGTCCGAAAAATAGAATACTCAATTTTTTCATGGAAAACTCAATTTCCAAAAAAACGTCAAAACTCAATTCATAATTGTTTTTCATCGGGGTTACCCCGATGAAAAACTGTCAAGAAAAACCCCTGACCAAACTTCTGATATGACTGAAATAGTGTTGAAAGCGACGTTAATAATAATAATAATAATAATAAACTTTATTTATAGAGGGTTTACAATCCAAAGATAACCTGGTTAGCCGAGGCTAATCTACCCCAGGGCCCTCTGTATGTGCAGAGGTATAACAGTGCATATGTACAAAAGTGATAAAATACAGATAAGAATAGGTAGTTCGGTAGATAATAACGATATATAAAAATAAACATATATATATATAAGATCCAGGGGGATTACATCTAAAACCACACCAGACTAGAAGTGGGTAAAATATCTTTTGATGTAATTTGTTTTAAAAGTATTTACAGTTGGGGATCTGCGGATATTTTCATCAAGTTGATTAAAAACTATTGCACCATTATGCCTTAGAGCTCTTGACGTAGCAGTTAATCTTGCCCTAGGTACATACAGTGAATCTTTTTGACTACTAAGCCGTGTCCGTCTTGTTGAAACATCTTTAACTTTTTTGAACATTTCTGTTATGTACACAGGGGTCAAATTGTTCAGTGCCTTGAACACAAGGCCTGCAGTTCTATATCTGACTCTCTCCTGTATTCTCATTACCCGGCAAGTATTGAAGAGTGGTGCAGATGGCGTTCTTCTTGGTGCATCCATTATCAGCCTGAGGGCCAGTTTCTGTAGTAGAAGGATGCGGCCAACATGACATGAATTTCCCCATATTGTACTACAGTAATCCAGATGGGGTTCTATAAATGATCTGTAAAACATAATTCGCGTTTGGCAAGGTAAAAATCGTCTAATTCTACGTAGTAGGGCAATATTTCTGCTGATTTTTCCTGCAACATTATTCACATGGTCTTTCCAGTTGAGGTTCTGGTCGATAATAACACCCAAGAGTTTATCCGAGTTAACATATTTAAGAATGGTGTTATCGTATTCAACATGTAAGCTTTTATTCGATAACTTGCTGAGTTTTTGCTCGGTAGTAATTAGCATTACTTTCGTTTTTTCGGCGTTGATAACCATTCTGTTGTCTCTACACCACAGTCCAACATTTTCCACTGAACAGTTCATTTTGGTTTCCAATCGATCAAGTTCTGTGTCACTAGCACATATGGTGGTGTCGTCGGCAAACATATCAACGTCAGAGTTATTATTTAGGGGCAGGTCATTCATAAACATTATGAATAGTAACGGTCCCAATATACTGCCCTGGGGTACCCCATGGGTCACAGTGGTAGTGTTTGAAATTTCTCCCTTAAACGACACATATTGTTTTCTGTCGAACAGATAGGTCCTAAACCAATTTATGGTGTTTTTGTCGCACCTATACAGTTTTAGTTTGGATATAAGAACGTCCAAGTCAATCATGTCAAATGCTTTTCTTAGATCCAGGAGGACGATTCCATTTAAAAGACCTTGGTCCATATTTTCTGTCCACAAATTCACAAGTCGATTTAGCGCTGTCTCACAGGAGTGAAACGAGCGAAATCCAGATTGTGCCCGATACAGTAATCCATTATCCAAGAGATATCCGTAGAAAGCGTCGTGGACGTGACGTTCAAGAATCTTGCTGAGGGTACACAAAATGGAAATAGGCCGGTAGTTGTTTTTGTCGTCTCTGTTCCCCCCCTTGTGGACTGGAGCCACACGAGCAGTTTTCCAAGCAGTTGGGAATTTCCCAGATACAATGCTCATATTTAGTATATTCACTAATGGAGGGGTTATCACTGCAGGTCCATTCCACGTTACGTGTGTTACAATTTGCAGACTTTTTTGCCTGCACTGATTGACCCTTAAAAAAACCTGACTGTTAAGGAGTTACAACTATATTAGGAAAAGGATCCTTAGGGCACATACTACTGAAAAATGTTCTCAAAGAACAATCACGATTAATTCTACCTTGATTAGGGAGGGTTAATTATGCGTTACGTGTGTTACATCGGACAAAACGTGATTTATTCATATACTTGATTTAAACTCAAAATCGTCTGATTTGTACACATGATTCAATCTAATGTGTAGTTATTTTTCAAGAAGAATAAACACTTTTCTATACCAACATGGTGTGGAGCCATAAAAATAACAATTGGAGGAGGTGGAAGTGAAAGTCTTGCGTTACGTGTGTTACAATATTTGTTACGTGTGTTACACTGTATGAATTTACCAAAGCAAATTTAATCTAGAAGTCCAGTGACTAAATTTTTTTTGACACATTGACAGAATAAGGTATAATTAACATGGCAAATCTTTCAAACCTTTCATGATTTTGAGTTTAAATCACATATATGAGCAAATCTCATTTGGTCTGTTGTAACACACGTAACACACAATTAACCCTCCCCTATTTAAGATTTAATTAATTATGATCATTCTTCGAGAAAAAAATTCGGTAGTATGCGCCCCAAGGAACCTTGTCCTAATAAAGTTGTAACTTCTTAAGAGCAATTTTTTTTTAGGGTGCACCATGCAAATTGTAACACACGTAACGTGATATGGGCATTCTTAGCAGTACACAGTAGTTGTACTAGAAAATGCATCTTACCAGTAGTAGATCTCATGTGGTTGGTGAAAAATGACTATTCCAATATTTTTTATGATTCAGAACCTAATAATTTGAATCTAATAATCATTTCACTGGAAATAAATCTTCTTGAAATAGACTCTCTGTCTTTAATCAAGGAGCATGTAACACACGTAACATTCCATGTAACTAAGGCTCGATTTGCGGGCCTGCTGATATCTAAAATTAGGCCAAACATTGGGTGTAGCAGGTCATCTTCCATATTTTACCTCCCATTTTATATATGTTATGGAAAAACAGTAGGTCATCAGAAATATTCTAAAGAAGGCCTTGATGTAACACACGTAACGTTACGTGTGTTACGTGCAATTAACTAATTAATTATCAAATATAAAGACAATGTAGCAATTAAATTTTATGTGTATCACAACAGCATAGTTAATGTACCTTTGCATATGAAAAAGTATTAAGCTCCTGTTATTTATGCCCTCTACTGTAAACTTTTATATGAATTTGTGTTACGTGTGTTACGCCACCTGCTAGACAGTAAATTCTAGTTGTTAACACCTTTAACATTTTATTTCAACGAGAAATGGTCATTATTATTATTGTGTTATCCAATGATATTTTGGAATTTCACTTGAAAACCAACATAACTTAGCAAAAATGAGTCCATTAACTCTTTAGGTGTGTTTTGTCATAAGAAAATGAGAAAAAAAAAATAGTTGACTTCACCTGTAATTATCAGACAGGTGTGTACTAGAAAATGCAAACTACTGTCACAACAAGTAATCTGGATCTATTTGCTGCAATAAAATCACAAATTTTGTCCACATTAACATTTTTAAAATTTGGCTTGTTTGGACCACTTCCTGTGGAATGGGCCTGCAGCAGATATCTTCAGTAGACGAGCACTGACATAATCAGTGCCTGTAGCTTTAGCGGGATCGAGTTTCTCCAGATGTTGCAGCACACTTGAGGCTGATATTTTAGGTATGGTAAAATTCACACCACTTTTCAGCTTCATTGATACATAATTATGAAGTTTCACATTTGTATACTCCTCTAGACGCCGAGTAGGCAGGAAATTTTGCACAATTGTAGAGAAGAAATCGTTGAAGCAATTTGCAATATTTCTCGGGTCTGTCAGTATTTCATCTCCATCTTTGATGTTCGTCGGTGTTGTTTTGATGGCAGTAGGCGCGAGCTCTCTAAGATAACGCCATATCTTCCTACTATCACCTTTGTTTAGTTCAATCAGAGATTTATAATGTTCCGTTTGGGCCTCTCTTATCAGTTTAACACATTGGTTTCTCTGGATGCGATAAGCTTGCTCATCACCGTTTCGTTTCGACCTATCCCTCTCGGCCAGGGCATGGAGAATATCTTCATTTATCCATTCAGGTTGTTTCGGCCTCTTTACCCCTCTTCTCTTTGATGGGGGCGTGTTTTTCCACAATATCCATAAATAATCCATACCATATATCCAGCGCGTCGTCTGGATCAGAGTACATGTCTATTACCGACCATGGTACATGTACTTGCTCTAAATCAGTTAGGTATTTTGCTTCGTCGAAATTTTTATAGCATCGATATTTGATGCTGGTATGTGAATGCTTAGATCCAAAGTTGTCACACAAGACAATACAAGTAGGGAAGTGATCACTCATTCCGATTTGTGGTACTTTAGTGGCTCTTATATCACTGACCCTGGTCGTAAATACATGGTCTATGAGTGTACTGGTCTCACCTGTCACTCTGGTTGGTTCATCTATCACTTGGGTTAATTGGTAGTTTTCCATCATTTCGAGCCAAATTTTGGAATCTCTGTCATCGATGAGTAAATCCACATTGAAATCACCAAGCAGGGTTATATGTTTGTCCTCAGTATATGCATTGGTAAGCTGAGGTTCAAAGTTTTTCATCCAGCTATTTAAGTTGTAATCCGGTGATCTATATGCCACACAGATTAGCCTGGATGTACCATTTTTTGGACACAACTGAATCCAAATGGATTCAACATTATCTGTCTCTAGGTCAGTACGTCTGATGCAGTTTACAGTATCCAAGATATACATCATAACGCCACCTGCACTTGTTTTTTCAGTTGGTAGATTCTTCGTTTCGCGATCTGCCCGTTCAACTTCATATCGTTCAATTTTCACTTTAGCGTCACTGTAAGTTCCATTCAGCCAGGTTTCAGTTACTCCCAGTATATGTGTTTCCTTGTCCAGATTGTTTAGGATCAATTTGATCTCTTCTAATTTGTGATTACTATCATTTGGACAAATACTCCGTACGTTCCACTGGGTAATCCGGAAACCACTGGGTAAATCACTGGTCAGTCTCGGGGGACCGACCATCTCGTTCTCCGATACATTACCATTATATGTATGGGATCCTTTGTTGCCGATCAGGTGATTCACACACAATCGACGTAAATTTAGGGAGATTTCTGTTTTAGAATAAAAGAAAGTGTTCACTGTCGAAGTTGGCCAGGTGTATAGAACTGTATACACATTACGGATTGACTGAGTGGATTCCACTGGATACGTTAAATCGTATTCAATAACTCATTCACCTCTGGCCTCATTATCGATATCTACTGTTCGCTGTTAGATTCTGTGGTTCCCGGGTGTGAAAAGCAATAGGACCCAACGTCGTGATATTACTGAAATATAGTTGAAAGCGACGTTACATCATATTCACTCACTCACTCACTCACTGTTAGATTCTGTATTGGACTATGTTTATGGTTCAGAAGTTTTCTCTATTCCTTTAATTTGTATGAAGCGTAATCAATCGAAAACGGGAATACATGTAAGGAAAGATGTCTCAGTGTGTGTCTGTTTATTTTCTTTCATCAGATACTGTGTAGCTGTAGCATGCATGCCAAAGCCATTCCTTGATGCCTTTCCACTTTATTTTTGCAGTTCTAATAATTTTGCACTGAAGGCCAAAAGGAAGACGATCAATGCTCAGGATGTGTTGTCGGCAATGGAGGATATGGAGTTTGAAAAATTTGTTGAACCATTACAGCAATGTTTAGACAGTACGTAAATTATCTCCCTTGTTATACCACTGTGCGTAGAAAGGGTGGGGGGAGAAGTATACTGGATTCCACTTGGCCGTCTGCCAATTCATCCACCTGTGAGGGCATTCGTACATTCGTCTGGACAATAACTTCAGGACCGCTCATCGGATTCTTCTCAAAGTTGGTATACATACCATGCCATGAGATTCGCTTGTTATTGCATTTCGCTTTTTGAATAGCTTTATTATCTCGTCCCAAGACGGGAAACACTGGTGAGAAATTGTATTGAAATCAAATGTCAAGATTTTTTCAGGAAATGAACAAAATATGGCCTATTTTGGGTCATTTTAATAAATTTTCTTGAATATATGGAGTACATTCCAAGGGAAGAAAATTGATTCTGGCTTAAAATTGCTTAACTGGCTTGTATCTTGAATTAATGGTATGAGCATTGCATTTAAGAAATTGTTCAATTATTAGTCCCCTTTGCTCAGTTGTTGGTCCCTTTGCTCAGTTGTTGGTCCCTTTGCTGGTCCCTTTGCTCAGTTGTTGGTCCCTTTGCTCAGTTGTTGGTCCCTTTGCTCAGTTGTTGGCCCCTTTACTCAATTATCAGTTCCTTTGCTCAATTATCAGATCTTTTGCTCAATTACCGGTCCCTCTACTCAGTTATTGGTCTCCTTTGCTCAATTGTTGCTCATTTTGCTCAATTATCAGTCCCTTTGTTAAACTGTCAGTCCGCTTTGCTCAAATTGTCAGTCCCTTTTCTCATGTGTTGGTCACTATGCTCATTTATCAGTCACTTTGCTCAATTGTCGCTCTCCTTTGCTCAATTGTCGCTCTCCTTTGCTCAATTGTTGGTCTCCTTTGCTCAATTGTTGGTCATTTTGCTCAATTATCGGTCCCTTTGCTCAATTGTTGGTCCCCTTTGCTCAAATTATCAATCCCTTTTCTCATGTGTTGGTCTCTGCTCAATTGTCAACTCATTGCTCAAATGTCGGTCCCTTTGCTCAATTGTCGGTCTCCTTTGCTCAATTGTTGATCATTTTGCTCAATTATCGGTCCCTTTGCTCAATTGTTGGTCCCTTTGCTCAATTGTTGGTCATTTTGCTCAATTATCGATCCCTTTGCTCATTTGTTGGTCCCTTTGCTCAATTGTTGGTCCCTTTGCTCAGTTGTTGGCCCCTTTGCTCAATTATCGATCCCTTTGCTCATTTGTTGGTCCCTTTGCTCAATTGTTGGTCCCTTTGCTCAGTTGTTGGTCATTTTGCTCAATTATCGATCCCTTTGCTCAATTATTGGTCCCTTTGCTCAATTGTTGGTCCCTTTGCTCAATTGTTGGTCATTTTGCTCAATTATCGATCCCTTTGCTCAATTATTGGCCCCTTTGCTCAATTGTTGGTCCCTTTGCTCAATTGTTGGCCCCTTTGCTCAATTGTTGGTCATTTTGCTCAATTATCGGTCCCTTTGCTCAATTATCGGTCCCTTTGCTCAATTGTTGGTCCCTTTGCTCAATTGTTGGTCATTTTGCTCAATTATCGGTCCCTTTGCTCAATTATCGGTCCCTTTGCTCAATTTTCACACTCCTATATCAATTGAGTTCATGCACATCTGGGTGTCCATGTACACTTTGAGCAATCTTTTGAATATATTTGTCGAGTTTGACCATATTGACAAAACAGTAAATGTTTTTAAACTCTGCAGTATATTTCCTCTCCCTATTTCCATCCCAGTGTTCCGACGAGAACAACAAGAGAAGAAAGATGCCACGGAGAAAAGGAGAAAAGAGAGAGAAGACGAGAGCTCTGCGATGGGCGATAACATGACGGTGGAGGGCCAGAAGGAGGACAATAATGGTATAGAGATCGTGGAAATTGACGACAGTACGAGTAAAGAAGATGAGGAGGAGGAGCAAGAAAATATTCCGGATGATGCTCCAGATGATGATGATGATGACAGTAGTGTTCAGGTTATAGAGGATGATTGAATAGGTGATATCAACTAAGAGAAGGGACTTACTGAGCTCAATTGGAAAGTGGTATTAAGTGTATTTTCAGTGTTGACTGCGACACCTCGATTCGGGGTTCGTACACTGCCTTGAAAATGACAATTTATATCTCAAGGCCTTCAAAAATAGAAAATTGTGCTAAAGACCTTGAAACAACCTTGAAAATGGGAATTTCTGTCCATTGTTGTTGAATGTCAAGTTGTAGCTCAAAGTTGTACTGTCCTTTGCTGTCAGAGGACATTATTAACCCCATCATAGCGATATATTCTTTAATCAATGTAGGACCCCACGGGGAAAAATCGACAAAGTTGTAAATACATGTAAATATACCGATGCTCCAGTGTTTCTGATGTCAATTTTTAGAACCTTTATAAATTGACAATTTCAGAAGTTGCCCATTGTGGGTTGCAAATCATTGGAAACGTTGTTTACGCATTCTATTGGCCCAAATTGGAAACCTGTATTTGACTGACCGGCTAAAACTGTGGATAATAAGATTTGTGCCTTCGCTGGTGTATTATTGCCATGCTGGGATAGGCTGCATTATGTTTTTAATGCAGACATTACCTTAAATGGTTTAAGTGGTGTGTGCACAAAACATAAGATTGTTTAGAGGTCAAAGTTCATCAACTGGCCTTGTTCGCGCAGGGATTGGACAAGATAAGTGCTTTTCCTGTGAGCGGGCCCATATGTGCCAGACAGTTTTCATCTGTGCAATACACATCTTCCAGGTACCTTGTTGAATGGTTGCAGAGTGTAATACAGCCACATATCAGTCATGATGAATACACTCTGCAAGGCAGGTTATAAATTCGTAATAGCTCATCAAATACTGTGTTTGTTGCCCTTTATGATGATAAAAATAATGTATTTCCATATCAATCCAATCAGACCTCTTAAAAACTGGTTCTTGAAAAAATAATTTTGATGCTTGACTGAGGGTGCATTTTATTTTAATATTTTGTTCCTGCATAAAGATTTAGGAAACTGTGTGTTGTTTCCAGACAACTAATTGCTGAAGTTCTGAGGAGGCTATGAAAACTATTCGACACGGGCAGAAATATCAAATGCAAAGGGGATAATGATCAGTTGTTTATGGTTCCCCTAGCATGTCTATAAATATAAACATTTTATCATAATGCTTCAGCCTTCACCTCTCCCTTCCCCGCCTCTCATGTAATGCTGAATATTGTGAAATCTCATCGGAATTGCATTTGGATGTTAAAGTGATCGTAAACCCTCAAGTAAAGTTTCTATCAAATGAAAGACCATTGGAAACAGTGCCGGAAAATATTTTTTGTCATTTTTTACGATTTTATTAGACAGAGTAAACTGCAAATAAAGCATGGGATTCTATGGTGGTCTGTTGCGATCGTATCTAGGTCCGGTGACGTCACACTGATATTTTAAACTTTGTATGCACTTACCAATGCTTGACTCAAGCTTAAGGTGTGTATACTTGAAGTTTCAACACAGACCCACTGTTTCAATGCACATGTTTCACCAAAATCGAGGAAATTAAAATGCAAGATTCAAATTGACTTGGCGCTTATGAGTTACCTTACAAAAATTCAAGTAATTTTTACCCAGTTAGAAAAAATCACATAAATGAAGTAAAAATATATTTGAATAGAGTTGAAATTTGTCTTACATTTGATCTTCACTTCATCTGAGGGTTTACTATCACTTTATATTCCTCAGCTTCTATCAATAGCATGATTTAATAAATGCATTATTTATAGACTGTATATTCAGTAGTTTTGTTTTTCAGTATTTCTGTGTTTGAGCCTGGTTATGTCTGCAACAGTTCTGTGGAAAGCTAACTTAAAGCTGTGTTCACAATGGTCAAATTTATTTTGCCAAATGGCATGGTCACTGTCTTTTGTGAAGGAAACTTTTCACATACATGTATGTACGGAAAATTTGACACAAACGACTTTTGTTCATTTCACCCTGTTCAGCAGAACAACAAATTTTTCTCAAGAAAATTTGATCTGTGAACGTAGCTTTAAACTGCTCACTGGTGAGAGATTGACATTACAAATAGCCAAACTTAATCAACAAGTCATTATGCCATGCAGAAGAAAGTTGTCATTGTGAAAGATGTATATTGTACCGTAGACCTAAAGCGAGAGTGTACAGCTTAGTCCAATTCTATGGTGGTCAGCTGTGGCCTACTATGATGCGAATTGATCCTGTTGATGACTCGAAAGTAAAATGAATGCCAAAAAAAATATCTACTCCCACACCAACCTTCCCACAGTGCATGCTACGTTTCACCGACTCACTCCACTCATGTCCCTGCCCCAAAAGAGGAAGTCAACCTTTACGACGTGATGTATATGGACACTCCAGCACACACTGCATTGTTTGAGTCCAACCGAATAACTCCTTCAGTTGTTCACATGAGCGAACTATTTTTCATATGCTCTTCCCATATAAACGGCGGAAATATTTCTCAAGATGATTCTTCTTAACGGGCTAGGTCCACCGAGGTATAATACAGAATTGAAAAGTAATCTTAAATTTCCATAAACATCACCTATACTATATATGATTTCGCTTCCTGTGGTGTGCTGCTCAGGCAGTAATCCTGTCAGAAATCAAACTGGCAGGATTGGTGGCTGGGGTATAGTTGAGCTCCATTGAGGTAGTTGCTCTCACACACCCAAATACATGCTAATTCTGATAACACGGCATCAAAGTTATTAGCAGCAAACACTTATTTGTGCTCAAATACAGGTTAGAAAACTCGGACCTTTAAAAAATTCCCCTGTATTTTATTAATCTTAATAAATTAATATCCTATTAATGCTCCCCAATCGTATATGTCGCTATGTAGGATCTTACGGATTTCAATTGAATTTGTTCAGAGCATACAGCTCATGAATATGACATCACAACTGCATTATAACTACTTTACTTGCAGTCGGGGAGGAGGGATAGGGTCATGGTCTCTGCTTTAACCCAAGGTTTACGCCAAGGACCAGTCCATAATTCTACCCCGCATGATGGTGCCAACCTGACAGCTCGGCTTGTGATTTGGCTGAGCCAACCGGAAAGCACTTACCATTATGTTCCCTTCAAAGCACTACATGTATGCCGAGCTCTCGGGATTGGTTGACACTCGCGAATACTGCAAGCCGCTTTAGATCCTGCAAGCGATATATATCCAAAGGGGGGAGCGGATAGGATTTAATTTTAATTTACATTGGTATTTTACAAATAGCATTTACATGTAAATTCACTTTATCTTCTTAACTATACCAAAGGTCATTTCTGAGATGATGTCAGTGAAATTGACTTGTCAATATAAAAAGTATCATCTGAGTGTCTTGGGCTGATGAAGGCAAGAAGCTAATATTATTTGCAGGGTAAGACGGATCCAGAACTGATTGTGCTGTATGCGACGTTAAATAACTAATGATTGTGCAGTATTATTCAAGGGTCTGCCAGTGTTGATGAAACAGAATTGGCGTCACCTTCACAAAATCATTTAAAAATTTATAAATCACAGCAGTCATGTGAAATGATTTAGGCTACCTTTATGCAGATTTGATACCATCCATGCGTGTCCGGTTAAATATTGCACCCGGACCTTTGTTTTGTTGCTGGTACAGTGTTTCATTCAATCAGAAGGACGTATAACTTTAATTCCTCGGCAGCTCGTCAATTTGATCTTGATGTTGGCTATGACTGCTTGGCTATTGACATCTAGATGCAAAATAAATCCAAGAATACGTCGATGCAAAACAAATCCAAGAATATGTTGATGCAAAACAAATCCACGAATACGTCGAATCCAAGAATACGTTGATGCAAAACAAATCCAAGAATACGTCGATGCAAAACAAATCCAAGAATACGTCTATGCAAAACAAATCCAAGAATACGTCGATGCAAAACAAATCCAAGAATACGTCGTTAACTCCCGCTGTAGGCTACCCTTATACTGAGAAAAACAGGCAAATCTGGCGTGATTTGATTGGACTGTTCACACAGATGTATCGGTGAGTGAGTGAATAAAATTTAACGTCGCTTTCAACAATATTTCAGCTATATCACGACGAATCAACTAAGCACCACCCAGCCCAGTTGTGTTCCTGCTACTTCAAAGAAATCTTTGAAGTAGCTTGGAACCAGACACCCTCCATCCACCCTATAAAACACTGAGGAGTGCACAAGACATAGACCGGACGCTTTATGGTGCAATAAAGACAAGTGATATTACAGTGCTAGACATCACATTATCAAGTTCCTGTTGCTTCTCAGCAAAATACATTGAAGCAACAGGAACCTGAACCCACTCAACCACCCGCTCCACAGCAATAAAGAAGTTGTTATTCATAGAATAGCCTTCTGTTATGATTAAAATCATTTGTACACTGTTGATTTTTGGTACACAAAATCTTGATGGTGACGACAATTTTATTCAACAGTATCCTGTACTAGTGGACCCTTTATATTGCAAAGAGAAACAAGTTAATTTTAATACAGTTTTTTATTGGATCAGCTCTGTAAAGCAGTATAATTACAAGATAAGAGAATTTATTATAGGACAACAAACATCATTCTGGTCTATAATAATACACCTGTACATACAAGTAAATGAAAGGAAGAGGTTATCATATGTATATTAGTATGATCACCAACAGAGTCGATTCTATTTTGTATTTACAATAATGCATGTATGAACATATTTTTTGTACTATGAGAACGGAGAACTATGACAGGTATTTCTATTCATCATCGAGAATCACAGCAGTACCGGTACAACAAAAGGCATCCGAGCTTAACAGTCTTAATTATTTCATCAGTTTGTTGCCTCCTGCCCGGAACAAACAATGTTGAAACAAAGCCAGACCTCCTGGTACCATTTTATAAACACAAAATTAATGCGTAGCATTCAAAAGTGGGGTAGAGAATAAATATACAGTGTTCGTAAACTACGTCATGTATCAACATCAGATTTCACACCCGCAGTAAAGAATCTCTTGCTAAATTAATATCTTTGTGTCACATAACATTTGTTTAGGTCAATTGAAGTAAAGAAATCGGAATCAGAAAATGGTAAAAACAAAAATACAGTATAATTGGTTAAATCTGTACTGAATTGATGGTTACTGAATAATCTGAAACTCCATAGTTGAGTACTAATATACCATTTTGGCAAAAAAAGTTGATCGTTTCTGGTCAAAGACACTCGAAAAAACAAGGGGGATGCAGTGGTGCACCTTTTTGAATAGTTTCATTTTATTTGAAAAAAAACCCCTGATTCAGAGAAGTGATAGAATTTCAATCACAATATATCATGCCTCGCACGTGGAATATTCATTATCACACACTATTTCAACATTTAACCACTTCTGAGAACACTCAAAAACAGACAAATCCACAGTTGGGATCAAGGTTTTGATCAAGGGAGATAACTTTGCAAAATGATGCACATTGCAGACCAGAAACAAAAGATTTTTTTTTTTGTCATACGGAATAATGTTCGTTTGTATTTTTTGTAGATGCCATATAACATCTACCGTTAATGGGTGACCAATATTGTACTCAAAGAATTTTGGATCAATGGTACAAATTTGGTATGCAAATGAGCTTTGATGATGTCACACAGTGAACTGGAAATTATAAGCTAAATAGACAAATAATGGTATATTCTTTTCTAAGATACACGAGATTGATTCTTTTGCATTTAATTAAAATTGTGGTTTATATTGGATATCACTTGGCCACCAATACTTTCAGCAATATGGTTACCATAGCAACCGGGAACCAGGTGCTTTATCTCGGGAACCCAACTGGTTACACAGATTTGTTTAATGAACATGAATAACATAGACCGTTAATGAATATTCAGTAATTTAGAACCTGCAAAAATTTGAAATAACTGGTTGCTGTGGTAACCGGATTTCTAAAAATAATTTGAATTTTTCAAAAAACAAAGTTACATAGTTTGCATAATGCTATAAATAATCAATACTATAGATTTGAAAGAGATGTGACTTCTAGATCTGGAATATACCAGCATAAATTTAGCTCTAGCACTAGAATCGGTGCTATTCTCACTAGAATCGGTGCTATTCTCACTAGAATCGATGCTATTCTCACTAGAATCGATGCTATTCTCACTAGAATCGGTGCTATTCTAAGAGGTTGTAATCTAAAAATAATGAAAATACTATTATGATCATTTTCTAAATGACAAAAAAATCTCATTATCAGGAGTTCACCTTGGTGACATCACAAAATTTCATTCGCATAAATCCCCTGAATATCGGAGTTATACGTCAACATTCAACATCTCAGTAACCCTTGGGAGTATTTACCTGCGGGAAATAGCATCTTACTCAGAATTGTAACTCCTTCCTTTTTTTAACATGAGATTGATCTAATCAAAACCCCTCGGCTTTCCCCAAGTGATTGTGACCCATGTGTAGTGTGAATTGGGGAAGAGATAGTTCTATGTGGGATAATCAAGATATACCGGTACTTGGTTATATTCAGGCATATAGGACAGAAATAGAAAAATTATAACTCTGTAAAGGGGCATAACTTTGTAAAATATGGGTCGAGGGGAGCCACTTTCGATAGACTTAGCACTCTGTAAAATAAGAACCGAGACAAATAAGCTGTACCGAACATGGATCTGCAGATTTAACTTGTACATTCAGCTACAGATAACAAAATTGGAGATTATTACATCCGAAAGAGGCTTAACTCCATAAGCCGAGGCGACTAATCCTTTGTTGGCTTGTAGAATACAACAATATAAATAAGTTTCTAAAATATAGTAGCTATACCCAACACAGTTCTGCAGATATAGTTGGTTACATTCAGGCATATAGGACAGAAATAGAAATTAATATTATCAGTAAAGGAGCATAACTCTGTAAAGTGTGGGCCACTTTTGATAGGCGTCTGACTTAGCACTACTGTAAAATAAGAACCGAGACAAATAAGCTGTACCGAACACGGATCTGCAGATATAACTTGTACATTCAACTACAGATAACAAAATCGGAGATTATTACATCCGAAAGGGGCATAACTCCATAAGCCAAGGCGAGTAATCCTTTGTTGGGTTGTAGAATACAACAATATAAATAAGTTTCCAAAATATAGTAGCTATACCAAACACAGTTCTGCAGATATAATTGGTTATATTCAGGCATATAGGACAGAAATAGAAATTAATATATCTGTAAAGGGGCAGAACTCTGTAAAATATGAGCCGAGGGAAGCCACTTTCAATAGGCGTCTGACTTAGCACTAGTTAAATAAGTGTTGAAAATTTGGTGGTTGAATCTCAAGCAGTTTTGCCTAAAATGCGTTAACGGACTTACAGACAGACGGACGGACGTACATGGCAACGACAATACCCTGAGGCCAAAATGGTCGAAGGGTAAATAGTGACCCAAGACTGTTTGGGTTCCCCTTTAAGGCTGTTAACATACATGTATAATCCAGATATTGGCTATATAAGCATGCTACCGGAATCAAACATCACAACGGTAAAAATAAAACACTAGAATAAAACACATCACAGCCAACCATGAGGTGGGCATAAACATAATATACGCAATTAACACTATAGTGTCCTTAAAATCTTGCTAAAATTGTTTCGACTATTTGTGTCGAGAAATGCACGTATGGAAAATGACTACAAATAATTCAATCGGAGTACCAGTAACATCAGGATTATTGAGTTGCGTTCGATTAATTGTGACGTCATGTCATTATTACTACGTAACTTCCCTTTAAGGTCAAAGTCTTAGTTTTTAAGAGTCCGGCTCCCATACTCCCAGACCCCAGCCCTATACTCAGTCATGGGGTTATCTATAATTGTGAAATTTCCATGCATTAAAATGCAAAGGTTTTTAGACTCTCAGTTTCATATTTTACATTGGTTGAATAATGATAAACTTATCAGTGAATCTAGTTCAGTTGGTTTAATTTGAAGCATTTTGCAGCTATTAAAAAGTTGGTACCCCAAGCCCAGCTGAATTCTGATTTGTAAACTGTCATCGCTTATCTTTCTTAGACTCGCGTCCCATCAGACCAGCCTCCCAAAGACTGATCATTACAAGTCCAGCCAAGTGGTATGTGTCGTCACTAACCAGCGTCAATCAAGGGCAGATAAACTATACTATGCGGATTGCAATTCTCAAAATGGTCAGGCTTGAGATAGCAAGTTTGGAGCACTTTTCTCTAATGGTCATCATGGTGACCATCCTGGATCTTTTTTTCATTTTCTAGTGGTGCTTGACCCAAACATATAGTGTGGTAAGTTTCAACACTCTAGCTTTGGGGATAGCGAAAATATATAGGGAGGGGGGGGTCACTTTCTGCCCCTCCTCATGCTGCGGTACACCCTAAATTGCCAAGGCCAGTTAGGGTTGAGAGCATTTACTAACCATGACGGTTCAGGTTTAGTGCAGACAAAGTGTTGAATGTGGATGGCCAAATAAGTTTCAGCCCTCTCTTAGGTCTGTTCCAGTATAAATTTTCTAATGGTGCAAAATAAATTTATGTAGGATAAATAAATTACAAACTACCACAGGGTCTTCATTGAGCAATCTTCCTTCTTGATCAACTCCCTTTCAAAATTGTCCCAATACATTGTACATAAATGGTACACATGGCACAGTGATAATTACAATATACATGATAAAATTATATTGAATACGATTTTTCAATTTACTTTCCACATACAATAAAACTATTAAAGATGTCCGCTGGTGGTGTGGGGCTTTGGCGGCCATTTTCCATGATTTGGCCTGTTTTTCACAGTAGGTTATCTCCCTTTCCTAAGTTAGGAGATTGGGAATTACTTTGAAGTCTTCTAGCGGAGAATTTTGCACACCAACATTCAATCAATTTGATAAATTTTGATAGACATTGTGATTATCTTCACGTAGTTAGCATATAAGAAAAAGTTGAATACTATTTGTATAATTTTTTCACGAATGAATATGCTTCAAACCAGGGTTATTCCCTATGTTTTCTGGGTTATCAAATTAAGCATGGGTCAGTCCGTTTAAGCGCCCACAGGTAGAAAATGCAACAACACACGTTATTCAAAAAGTTAATTACTTCGATTTACCACCAGCAGACACCCTTAAAAGGAACAACATGTATAAACAAATATGCCATATCATAATCAACTTATTATAATTGTGACCAATATATTATAATGTCAGTGGTTTTGAATGAGGAGAAGTCCTCATATTTGACAGTTTAGTATCAAACGAGAGTAAATTGAGAAATGGAATCGAGCAATATACATGTGTAAAACAAACTAAGCATAAGAGGTCACTTCCAAATTTCAGGACCGGAAATATGTACTTTGATAGACGTGAAAAGAAATCTGAGTTGCATGTTGGTAACTATGTACATTTTTATAAAATTTAATTCAGAATGTTACTATACTCCATACATTTATTTTTCATAAATCCAATTTCTATATTAAATTGATTGAAGATAATTTCTAGAAAATTCTGTAAGTACACAGATACTTTGATTTTAGTTCGAGCAAATTCCACAAGTATAAAGTATACTTTGATATTTATGATGCAATGATGAGCGTAGTAATCTATAATGGACTGACAAGATTATGTAAATATTACATCAGAAATTCATTACTTACACAAAGCTTACCAGGCCAACGACTCTCTCTTTGTCAGCATTTGATGATACCGTATTAAGGATTAGAGCGTAATTTGCATATTGGCCCAACATGACTTCCATGAGCCGTCCACTGTTAACATTTAATACCATTCATGATCTAATACAGTAGTGGAATGCATTCATATATGCTCAATATTAATAATACCGGGTATATGCTCTAACATATAAAAATCATTATTCCATCTGTTTCCTGCTCTTTTCATTTTGACGACATCGGAGGCTTACTTTTGATGTAATGTAGAATTCTACATGATGTTGGTGTGACTTAGAAGGCATGTTTTTTTAGGCATGTTTTTAAACGCTGAAATATCACAATATCTAACCAATGAGAGAAGTTGATAAATCATGTCTGTTTGAATTCTGCTAATTCTGTTGGTCGAGGACAGCCGAAATTCGAATAGCATTTCTGTGGCCCTCCGCAGATTAGCATTCTCTAGAAATTTTTAAGGGGAGTGATCACTCTCCATCACTCACCTAACTTTCCCCTAGGAGAGTCATTGATCACTCTCCTGGACAAAAAAAAGTATTGAAGAGTAATACTGACTAGAGAGAACCGTAATACGAGAAATCTACGAGAGAAATCAACAGCAATCGCAAGTTTTACAGATATGAGAGACTGGTGATAGCCTTATACCACAGGCCCTCAAAACAGGAGTTTTGGGGGGTGTGGCAACCTGTAAACCATCTGGGCCATCTATAAGCGGTAAGACTGACCCTGGGATCGTGTGTACCGTATCCATTTGAGACTACTTTCGGCAACTGCTAGAGGGAATTTCCAGAAATCAACATCACATGACTTCGTCAGCCAATCAGCTAAAGTCTACCGACGTAACCCCAACGTACCCGCCATTTTCGAGTCATGTGATGATCTACTTGTTCAAAATTACAGATATACCATACCTCTTGGATGATACTAAAGTTATTCATACCTATATATTTTGTAAGCCCAAGCAATATCTGTTTCCGGGGTATGTATGAAAACCTGTAATTTATCAGAGTTTTTGAGTCTGTTCTCCGCCGGATGAAGGCCGAACAGAATCCGGTAAAACACAGGATATCGCTCCGCAATAATGGAGACACACGATTCGCAAGCCATCTTATGGATGGTGAAGTGTACGCAAATGGGGGGTGTGGGCGTTGGTATTAGGGTGAAGTGTCAAAATATGGGGTTCCTATACATAACCTCATGCCTTATATAGAAATACACCTAGGTGTGAAACGAGAAATGAACGGTTTACCTCCAAACAAAATACATCAGCAAGTGTCAATCTATATATTCCCGTCGTCAAATTAGTAAATTTGTGCAATTTTATAACTTTGCCGGGCGATTCAAAATCCAACGATACCGTTCGTTCATCCCGGCTGACCGAGATGAAGGCGGGCTTCTTTCTCAATTCTGATTGGTCAGTCGCGAAACGCCTCCAGCAGAGAGGTCACACACTTGTTTTGAGGACCTGTGCCTTATACCAAGCATTTCTGGCTGGCACACTTTATGTATGTACTGGACTTCTGACTAAACACTTGAATATGGAATTGAGGCATACTCAGATCCTATAATATAAGTATATAGACAATCAATTTCTCCTCTCCATACTGTTCGGTAGTATATAAGCTGCATGTGCTTCCACTCCGTCATAGTTCCGAGGCTAGTCTCTCAAAATGAGAGAAGTTGATAAACTGTACATTTATATATAATATATATACCATGTATACAAATGAGACACTAAAATCGACGGAAAAGGACGAATTCTGCCTCCACTATCATTTCCAGAGAATCTGCACTGGACCTGGTTGTTTGAATGATTGCAGGTCAACCGTTAACCCATGGGGAAATAAGAAAGCTTCTCCCCAGATTTGTGAAGATTTTCCGAGCTGCCAACAGCACCTTTTTGGTGAAGGATCATTTTGGTCCTGCAGCAAGGCTATATAGAAACTTCGAAAGAGCCCATCACATCACTGAAATCGGACTGATTCAATGATCAGGAAAATCCGAACTGGGCCTTGTTTCACCGAGTCTTTGTACGATGGAAATCAGTTGCAAACCCTTCGTACGAACAATCGCAAATAAAACGAGTGTTTCACAAAACCTTCTTTCTTGCGAATCTTATTATGTTTGATTGGAAATTTGCGAGCGATATATATTCTGTGAATGTTCGCAAATTTGCATGCGAAAAAGCTATCAGCGTGGGGTTTGGTGAAACACTCGTACAAACCTTTTCAGACCCTTCACAAACCACTCCTATCGCAGGATTTCCGTTGCAACTGAAGACTCTCTGAAACAACTTCCTGGGCTTGGCGAATCATACAGAATGAACTCTCCATTGGAGAGTTTTGAAGGATTTGTTGGCTACATTGATGCAGTTCTTTTGCGTGAGCATAACGTAACGGTTTTCTTTGTCCTGCAGTTTTTCTATATATAAATACGTCTTGAGAATGCGTCCGTCGCTACACTGAAATGAGGTTGATACGCTGTTCAATGGTGGCGCGGCACAGAGGACATTCTCCAACACTCAATGAGCAGTTCTCACACGAACAAACATGGCCACAATTGAGAAATATCACCGACGACTGAAATAAGAAAAACAAAATATGGGCAATTGTTACAGAAAATAACGCAAATTGTGAGATAGATAATAGTGTTGTGCGACAGCCATGATGGGATATTGCTACGTACGGTAATCCCTCTAACAGGTCGGGGGAAAAGTGCCTCTCCAATTTTGGAGGTAAGAGAGGTCGATTTTCTTGAATAACTCAGAAATATCAACAAAATAGCATTTTTTTCTAAATGGCGCATACATCGATATATTTTCACATTGGTTTACGTGCTTTGAAGAAATTGTTGCCTATCTACTTCAGAAGATAGAAAGCGGTCGGTTGTTTTTTCAAATTGTCATTTCAACATGTTCGAACAAGCCGACTATAAATCCTATCAATGGCAAAATGTGTTAACATATGTAACTATATAATCAATTTATGCGCCATTTAGAAAAAAATTCTATTTTGTTCATATTTTCTGAGTTATTCAAGAAAAACGACCTTTTTTACCTCCAAAATTGGAGAGGCACTTTTCCCCGACCTATCTAAAAATTCAATCACACCCAATTTGGAGGACAATTTAAAGAAAATCATTGAAATAAAAAGAAATAATTGATTATATGCAGGATTTTGAACCAGTTTGTCAACTTCCTGTTCCAATAAATTTGGTCACCCCCAGATTTTATGGCGGGAAATTTCACTTCCTGTGATTGAATTATTAGAGGGATTACCGTAGCCTTTTCCGTGACGGGAAGAAGATAGAAGATCTTACGCTAGAAATGTACTCGTTATAATCTTGATTATGACAAATAAGAGCTCCGATCATCTGATTCAGGGTTCGCAATCAAATGGCAAGCAGCTTGCCCAAAAATGGTAACTAAGCATGATAGATTTACTTGCTAGAATATTAGAAAATGTAATGAAACAAGGAACAGACATTTTTATAAAAGAAACAATACTCCAACATTTGTCATCAGATGTTAATCTTAGTGATGCTGTAGCAGCATTTATACATATGAAAGGTTGGAGTAATAGGCTCACGAAAAATTAATATTTCGTTGTCAAAGTGCAGTAAAGATTAAAGATTTTAACCCGGAATGTAGCATATTCAAATTCATCAAACTTGAAAGGCACGCTATGTTATAGCCAATCAAGTTAAGAGCTGAATGACATCGTGCAGCAACATTTTCTTTATCTTCAAATATGAGAAGCGGTGATAATTGCTTTTCAAATAAGGAATGTACATTCCGGTGAATAGCCAATCAAATTTGAGTTATAAGATGTTATATAGGGGCAATTCCGTTTTGAGCTTTCCAAATTTATACTGCAAAAGATTTATAGAGCTATGACATCCTCAAACCAAATTCCCCAAGTCACATTTGGTCAAGGTGAGAACATGCAGATAGTGTTGAACTTGATGTGTGAAGATAATTTTAAAATATAACGTTACCGTTCTCTCCATACAGATGCAGCATTCAGAGTTAACTCCCCTTGCAGTCACCGATTTCGCAGGTTCGTCAATCTCAGCAGCAGAGGGAGCCGTTGCGTTGAAAACTGGATTAGATGGCTGACGGGCATACTGGGGCTATGAAATAAGAAATTTCCAGATGGTAATACCAGGCATTGTAAATATGACAGGGCTTGAGGAGCGGTGCGATACTGAATACATCAATAAACAGAGGACTGGATAAAGCTTATTCAGAGCTCCCGAAAAGCCATGCTGCCCTTTATGGGGTGCGAATTCTGGAGAGTAATGGTCACGGCTATTCCTAAAGCTTGTATATGAGGAAGTTCATGTTTGCCATCATTTGTGAATAGTTCTTACTGTATTGAACTTGAAGCTGCACAAATTCATTTTACTGATAATATAAGGATGTCAACCCAGTCGTAATAATAGAATGTCGGTACTTATATAAAGCTGGACTAATTTCTCCATATTTTGCCATTTCAACATATTTTTTCCCCGATATAAGCATAGGGTGAGCTGTGACAAGTACTACCCAGAACTGTCATGCACGCCTGATGTCTACCACTTGGTGATCACTGGAGCATCAAACTGCTATGTCGGGAGCTCCAGGTTAACACAATCATACCTCAACAATGCTAAGGCAGCTATTTTGTTAACTGTTATGCTGCGGCGAGCCGTTCATACGGCTCTCGTCTTTCTATACGAAAAATGCGACGAGCCGCAATAGTGGCTTGCCTTTGCTTCTGTCAATGCGAGTACAGCGAGGTACCTTTCTGGAATCGCTTTTTTTTCAAATTTACCAAGCATGAAACTCGATAAAAACCATACATATATTGTTAGCTAAGACTGATTTGATTTCTTGGATGTAAACTTGATATTCTGTCTCAGAATAACGAAGTCGGGAGGAAGAAATAAAATTGAAAAATAGAAAAACACCAACGGAGATTTCCATAAAACGTTGTCGAGAAGCCACCCAGAAAATATAAAATACTCACAGAAAACCCCTTCAAAATATATGATTCTTTGGTATAGTTGAAGTACAGAAGCTCAGTTTATATTTCCAAAGTGTGGGTTTCGATGAAATCCGCTAAACAAACTTTATTTTCAAATTTCTGTCGAGCTTCTGCGCCACGTAATTTCGTCGCAAGGAGATAAAATGGCGTCTCCCTCAGATCAGCTTGACCCAGTTCAAGGGCTTTGGCCAATGAGCGCTTAGCGATGTAGGTCACGTTACCACGCTTGCCCAATCAAGGTTACCGACATAGGATCGGCTGTTAGCGTTACTAGAGAAACGGGAGAACACCCCCTTGCAGTTTTGCGATGTTATCGTCTGTTTGATTGGCCATCGGTCGAAATCACGCCTTCAATCAGAAACTACAAGGAATTCCCTTTCCAATGAGACATCATACGCCCGAAATGGCGGACGAAAACTCGGAAAAGACCAGGGAGAAAGGCAGCTGAAAAACCAAGATTTTCCGCTGTAATTCCTCATAATTCGCCATTTTCAACCGCAATTCTACCAAAATACTGTAGTCTCTTCAAATAAATTTTATTTACGCTGACAACATCGTCGATTTTGCTATAAAAGGCGGTCGAATAGCATTGACTAAACAAGTTGGGATACATTGATATGTTAGGCCAGTCACCAGCAAACGAAATTAAATAATATTTTTGTTCATGAAATCCGGATTTAAAAAAAAAAGTCAGCATTTCTCCTCGTACATCATACAAAAGAATTTAGCAGCATAACAGTTAAGACCAAGTTTTTCTTGTCCAGTTTTCATGTATCCATGTGAACAATTGCCCAAATTTTTCTTGAAATTCTCCGTTTGTCCAGTTTCTTAGATCGAGTGTATGAGTAACCAGTTTTATTTGCTGGCAGGACTTGGTTATACCCATTTAAACTTGACTATAGAATGATATCGCTGCCTTTTGCAACCAGGAACTTATTTTTATATGGCATGTTATACTAAATATCTGGGGCATTCTGAAACAATAAATCAAGGATATTTGGTCTGGTGTTTGGCATTCTTGTACTTGTTGTAATCCATAGATTGGTTATTTCAAAGGTTCTCCCCTGTTGTCCACCTAGCAGTATCAATACAGCTCTATGTTATACAGTTCACATGTGCTCTGAGCAGAGATTGGCTTCTCAATGCTTTACACGGCTCCGTTCTTAGAATTCCTGACATATTTTCTTCGACGTTGTGTAAACACTTACAATTATTTCGGTTCATTTTTTTTTTAGAGGGGCCACTTGATATTTTACTGTATTTCGCAAAACACATGAATCAATTCTGTCAAACATTGTAAAATTGTCATGGAAAACTTGGTCACGTACACCTTGTCTTATATTCCTGGACCACGGTCCAAATTTGCAAAGCTCAAACGTGTTCTGGAATAACGAATTCAAAATAACTTGAGAATGTGAATTATATCAAGTGTTTTCAATTTTTCCATCAGCAGAGGAGTTTACATGTAACTTATTTCTGATAATTGCACCTTGCATAGTGTCAGCCAGGAATTGAAATCAGGGTGCTAAAATCTCGAAGTTTTGAAGATTTTCCTGACAACAGGGTGTCTACTTCTTATCTCTTCCCTGTTAAATCTTCTAAATTTAGGGTGTTAAAATTCAAATATCAAAAAGACACCCCGGCACCCCTCTGGCAAATAGACATACACCTTGTATTCCACTGTCCATTACATTTACATGTACGGTACCTTAGCGTATCCGGTTGCCTTAGGCGAGGACTCCTCCTTCACTTTGTATTCCTCAATCTTTCGAAGGATGGCCTTTCGTAGTCCCAGTTCATGGATACCCATCTACAAATATAGTCCAGTCGAAGAATATATCGTCAAAAATAACAGAACAATTTCAGCAATAATTTTTCTATGCAGGTCCAACACAGCAAGGGAGACAATTATGTGTCATTGTAAAGCAAGAGTTACTTCCCATGTTTTGCCTTGCGCTTCAATTTTCTCAATTTATTTTCACACAGTGCTTAATTACCGATCACTGTAATTTCGGCCTATAGATACATTCGAATTAGAAACATGTCACATGTCTGCCCAAGATTCTTGCCATATGGTTATCTTTTTAATAATTCTCCGATAAATTACGAAAACAGCCATTTTTTCCACCTCTATTAAAAATAATTCGAATATGTATAACTTTGCCAAGAACTTCCAAGAATCTTCATATTCAATATGAACGATTTCTTCTTTATCATCTTTTGAACCTATACTGTACACAACTCCATTGGTCGTCGCAATATAGCTGAAATATTGCTGAACGCGACGTTAAACCTAAATTCTCTCTCTTTCTCTCATAATCCCGTTGGAGAACCACTAATTTTCTGATGTGTAACTGTCTATCTAATTTGTTTGCTTTATACTACCTGGCCACAAATCTAGCATGATGATTCCGATTACAAAACTCAATATGGTAAAGACTAGATTCACTCACATTTTAGACTACATTCAACTCTGATAAATAAAAAGCAAAAAATCAGTGGTCGAATTTAGTATGGGTCCGCTGGCCCGTGGCCAGTAAAATTCCCATCGTACCAGTTTACTTGGCCAAGCAGTGGTCCGACTGGCAAGTGCAGATTTCGAACCTGTCGGCAACAAAAATACTCATTTTCGAACGTTTTGGTCTGCTATAGGCTATACAAGTTCTAATGCAATCGATAAAATACTTGTGAACAATGCTGTGATTTCGACGACTACCGCGCAAATTCGAAATGGTTTTAGCGATTACTTTTGGCGCATGTTTAAAGCCGCCGAATGTAATCCATAAAAAGATAAATGTTAAATATTATCATCTAGCTGCGATATACGAGTGGAATGATTTTTTTATCGATTGGTTTAGGCGGACACTGTGGAGGGAGACAACTCGCTGTTGTTTGACAGGATATTGGTCACCATTTCTGTTGAACTGTCAACATGTTGCGGTTCATCGATGCCGTTGAGCCGCCTAAAAAAAAAAGCCAAACTAACTGATGGGGAAAAATTACTTCGCAATTGCAAATATCATAAAGAGCGAAGACAGCGCAAGTTCCAAAATTCGTGGACGGTCGGGCGGACATGGTTAACATACGATGACAGCAGCAAGTCGATGAAGTGTGCTTGGTGTCTTCAGTTCGCCGCCACAGATTCTGAATGGAAATCAGCATTTGTATCATTAAATTTTGGAGGACCAGTTAACTTTGAGGAGGACCAGTTATGACGGAACCTCACTGGTCCCATTGTCAAGCAGCACTTGGCAGTTAATTTCGACCGCTGAAAATATTTGCAAATCGCTCACAGAGCAGCCCAATTGTGAGAAGATTTGACCAATCAAAGCTGGATATCGGCAGAATATATCTGATCAATACAGAGTATTATAATACAAAGTACCTGTTTGAAGTCATCTTCAACCATCTGCAGCATGGTTTCTATGGTGATACGATGTCGAGCGAAGAGTGAAATGTAATCACCAGCTCCCGCCTGTTCCAGAATCTTCATAACCGCAATTTCCAAACCTCTCTCCTGAATATACAAAAAAAAAATTATTTATACAAATATCCTGTAATATATATAAATATCCTGTAACATATATAAATATCCTGTAATATATATAAATATCCTGTAATATATATAAATATCCTGTAATAT
>JAVTVY010002431.1:0-34845 GCA_036873755.1 Hanleya hanleyi
GTGTCAGTGAACTGGGCAGGAGGAACACAGCTGCATTTCTGTGTATAGGAAATCATTGATCTGCAATAAAGAGTCTCCAGACTGTGCCTGTAATATACGCCAAGTATCATGTGAACCGCATGAAAACTAGTAGAAGTTGATTTGACAAGATATCATTTAATCTACTGTATTTTGAATTGTAAAGGGCAATAACTCAGTAAGGAAATATCCTCCATCAATGGGAAGAGCAGTGCTCATCTTCAGACTGAGCTGATAATATCCACCAAGAATCGTGTTAACCATATCAAAAGTGTAAGAGGAGGTGCATTGACAAGAAATACGGATGGATGGACGGATCTACAGAACTTTGAACTGTAAAGGGCAACAACTCCATAAGGGAAAATCCTCCGTCAACGGGAAAAGCACATGCGCATCTCCAGACCCTGCCGATAATATCCACCAAGTATAAGGTGAATCATAACAAAAGTGTAGGAGAAGATATCATTTAATCTACAGTATTTTGAATTGTAAACGGCAATAACTCGAAAGTGCATAAATGCAAGCGACCCCTTGGGTTCCCATTTAATAATTTACAGCTGATGTATGACATACGACCTAGTTGAAAACGAAAGTGACATTGTGTTTACGTGTGCAGTTCACTAACCTGATGGTATTCAATGCTGTGAAGGGGCTGCAGCTATACTAAATCAATCACAGATCCTACATAAACAATTATCCATCACACATTTATAAGCATACAATCTTCCATCACTCTGTACATATGTTATATAATTCACGGCCAATCATATATTAGTACTGTTCCATACAGTAGTAGTAAAAGGACCTGGACCAGGTGCCCACCTATTGCGGATGACCATACAGTAGTGGTAATAGAGGGTTCCTAGACCAGGTGACCATCTAATGGGGATGTTCATACAGTAGTGGGAGAAGAGAAGTCCTAGACCAGGTGCCTACGGTAGATACTTCATGTAGGAAGCTATTGTCTGGGTCTTTGTGCAGCTGAAAAGGTTCAAGTCTAGACACATTGTTGTCCCCAGACTTGGCTATTGTATGCATTGTCTCGTGTTTCTTACATGGAGTATGAACCGTGCCTACCCTTCCACCGTGTGTTATCGATGTCCGCATTGCCAGTTCCTATGTGGACTGTGTAGCAGTGACCTCTAGCCTTGATGATTCGTCCTTGGAGCCGGGCCGCGGAGTGAGTCGCCGTGACCGGGGTCACTGAAGCCTGGGGGTTTATTCCTACGAGGGGTGCCATCTGCTGCCAAAGTTAACCATGCAGTCAACTTGTCCTGTGGTGTTTTACGGAGAGATGGACCGGTGCCGTAGAAGCCTTTGTACTGTGAGAGTACTGTCGTGCTCAGGCCGCCCACATCCATTGACAGTTTCCAATGCTTAGAGGGCCCAGGTCGTGTAAGACGAGACACGACGAAGACGAGAAGTCCATACAGCCCGAGCGTAGAAGACCAGGGCAAGGAAGATAGAAATGCAAGCGACCCCTTGGATTCCCCTTTAATAAATCACAGCTGATTTCAACTGGTGGCAGCGGTGGGATGGCCAACACCTGGCAGACAAAGGAAAGGAGACCAAGCCTGGTGGACAGAATGGATCCGGACCAGACAAGGCGACAGGTTGAATCAAACTCCCTCGTTGGCCAAGATCGTGCATGAGTGCGTTCACAGTAGCCTGACAGTTTGTCTTGTGAACTTTGCGCACTCTCTTGTGGGTCTGAAACATCCATCGGCAGTAAAAACGTTTCAACTGGAGGCAGCGGTGGGATATTAAGGTATAGAAACTTAGAGTTGATGGTTAATCCTATCTCTACCCGACTCGACCGTATTGCACAGTCGCGTGGGTCTAGCTCTGGGAAATAACTACAGACATTAGTGTTGACAGCGTGGCCATACTATTACTTCATCTCTACCTGACTCGACCGTATTGCACAGTCGTGTGGATACAGCACTGGGGTTAATGATAGCGATGTAGCTGTAGCCGGTAGGGGATGCTAGTCCCTGTGAAGAGGCGGCAGCTGTAATAAATCAATCACAGATCCTACATAAGCAATTATCCATCACACATTTATATGCATACAATCTTCCCCATAACCCTGTACATACGTTATATAATTCACGGTCAATCATATATTAATACTGTTCCATACAGTAGTACTAAAATGGGGATCCTAGACCACGTGCCCACCTATTACGGATGACCATACAGTAGTGGTAAATGAGGGTTCCTAGACCAGTTGACTATCTATCAGGGAGGTCCATACAGTAGTGGGAGAAGAGGGTTCCTAGACCAGGTGACCAACTATTGGGGATGTCCATACAGTAGTGGGAGAAGAGGAGTCCTAGACCAGGTGCCTACCCATCCACCGTGTGTTATCGACGTCCATATCGCCAGATCCATTGTGGACCGTGTAGCCATGAACTCTAGCCTTGATGATTCGTCCGTGGAGCCGGGCCGCAGAGTGAGTCGCCGTGAGAGGGGTCACTGAAGCGTGGGGGTTTATTCCTACGAGGGGTGCTGTCTGCTGCTGTGGTTAGCCTTGCAGTTGATTAGTCCTGCGGTCGAGAGTGGAAGAAGACTGGGGGAAGGAAGATAGATGCCGGACTTAACCACGGAGGGGCCAGGTCATGTAAGACGAGACACGACGTAAAGTTCATCCATACGGGAGTGGATGAAGACCAGCGGAAGGAAGATAGACGCTGGACCCAAACACAAAGACTAGGGGAAGGAAGAGGAGATGCTGGACCCAACCACGAAGGAACCGGTCGTGACCAGACTGTGACTGTGACCAGGCCTGAACGCGACTTAGATAAGGATTCCGCGATAGTTTGTATATATCTTTCTATTTTATTGGACTTCCATTAAACATAACTATAGGAGTACAGGTAAACGTAATTTGTATATCAGGGATCTTCTTTTCAGGAAATGTACGCTACCGCGATCTGAATTCTGTATACCTGCTCATAGAATTATATGTCAGTATTGTATTAATTTGCTTTGGTTGTCATTACAGGTCTTCCTTTCCAGCCTCCTCGATCCAGACAAGGTGACAGGTTGAATCGAACTCCCTCGTTGGCCAAGATCAGTCCACGAGTGCGTTCACGGTAGCCTGACAGTTTGTCTTGTGGACCTTGCACACTCTCTTGTGGGTTTGAAACATCCCTCGGTAGTAAAACCGTTTCAACTCGGTACGGGAAAATCCTTCATCAACAGGAAAAGCACATGCACATCTCCAGACTCTGCCGATAATATCCACCAAGTTTAAGGTGAACCATATCAAAAGTGTACGAGAAGTTGTGTTGACAAGATATCATTTACGATATTTTGATTTGTAAAGGGCAATAACTCAGTAAGGAAATATACTCCATCAATGGGAAGAGAACATATGCATCTTCAGATTGTGCCGATAATATCGTCCAAGTATCATGTGAACCGTATCAAAAGTGTAGGAGGAGTTACGTTGAAAAGAAATACGGACCGACAGAGAGATGGACAGACTTCCATGCCTATTGCTATATCCCCCGGGCATATATGTCATCGCTATATCCCCCGGGCATATATGCCAGGGGAAAAAATGTATCAGGACAGACAAAACCAGAACAGTTTTCAATGTATCACATATAACATTTATTCATATTTGCGACTGCAGTTCACTTTTTACAAAATGAGAATGTTTTGCTGACAACAGTGCAACTTTATAGCAAAATATATCCAGATGACTGTATATTATTGTAAACTGTATTGTCAAAACCTTGCCTGGCAGCCTGAAAGCTGAAACTTTTTTCCCAAACCACAGACAAGGAATTTTATACATCGACGTATTTGTGAAATCTAAACATTACTATTGTTTTTGAGGAATTTTCAGATGAGTAGATGTTCAATTTTGTGCATTTCATATATAGTGAAATCTGTGTTTACTGACTCTACCTGGGACCAGACTGTAGTGTCAGTTTGACAGGGTTGTGGTTTAACAAGGTTCAAAAACTTTAAATTTGAGTAATGGGACCATGGATAATGTTAGTATTTACCCAGGTGTCGGTATTCACATTTTTTCTTGTATTTTGATGTCTCAAATTATTCAATGAATCTCAGACTAGCTTGAGAACAAAAAAATGAAAACAATATTTGCCTTTAAACTTATCAAGCAGAATAAATATGAACAGATTGAACAATTCAAGCTGAATACCAGCAGGCATTGAAATAACGTCATCAGACGTATCTCTTTGACTTTTTGACCATACTGTATGTATAGAATGGGCGCCGCCTTGATCATGGTGCTCAAGGTCAAAAGTTGGCATGCCCTTCTTCAACGAGTTGATTCATATTTTATTAATATTTTTGTAACTGCATGAAGATGAAGAAAGTCTGTCGGAATTGAATGGAAGAATTCTTCGGATTGTTTGAAGAACTGGGGAGATATTATTCATAATTTTAGCTAAGCGTGTATTCATTCTTCATAACCAAGGCCACTTTCGCTCATCTTCGTAATTCACAGTCACACATACAAAATTTTCTGTATAGACTATAGAGATGCAATACTTATATTTGTATATTTTGTTTCACATTCTGATTCAGCATCAGAAGTATTCACCTCAAAACCTTCACCGCCTCACAGAATCTCGTCCCAATTTCAACAACTTTGACTCTTCCATAAATTCAATGATGACAAGTTATGTACTCTCTTATATCATATAGTAATTGATTCGTGGAGAACTTATTTGTGCTGTAATTTGTTTACATGGAAACACTTTATTTAAGACTCACCTGTTATGCCTAATACCAGCAGAATATATTCAGGAGCAAACATTTGCCGTATTCGAAATGTCAGATTGATTTATTAAAGCTCTCGCTGTACAAGCAGCAAATAGGATATAGAGAGGAGGCGATTATAAGACCTGTTACATACCTCACCTTCCCTACATCATATACACCAATGACAAACATATATCCACTTCTAGAGCTTTTGTCATTTCAGTAGTTTGATACATTTCCTGCGCAAAATGCAACCTTTACAAAAAATCGAAAAATACAGTCGGTTTGTCAAATTGCAAACAAAATTTTAACAATCTTGCCATGGTCCCCATGTTACGGCACAGATTTCAATAGTAAATCGATTAATACAATCTCTCAAACCAACAATATTCTGGTGACAAGAACATCAGTTTAGAAAGATTCATAAGGGAATGTTCTCTAATAATTTGTCCACATTACACAGAAACAGCTCATTTCTGAAAATACCTTGCATATATTCAGCTGTAATTGTACTGAACTTCTCTTAATTAGGATATACCAGAATGCTAGAAAAAGTAATTCATTCAAAGTTTTAGATGTAACGCAGCGATGGACAGTGATTCACCTGTTAGAGACCTTTCCATTCATCAACAGATTAATCAAAGAGAAAAATAAATATCACTGCAAAATATATAAGCTTTCAACACCAGGTAGACCTTCAACACCAGGTATATTCTAAGGCAAAGAGAAAACAAGGCAATGCACTGTCGAGGCAATGAACCATAAAGACAGTGTACAGTCGAGGCAATGAACTGTCAAGGCAGTGCACTGTCAAGGCAATGAACTGTCAAGGCAGTGCACTGTCAAGGCAATGAACTGTCAAGGCAGTGCACTGTCAAGGCAATGAACTGTCAAGGCAGCGCACTGTCGAGGCAATGAACTGTCAAGACAGTGTACAGTAAAGTCAGTGCAATGTTGAAGCAATGTACGGACAGTAGACAGTCAAGGCAGTGCACTGTGAAATCAGTGAAGTTAACAATGCACAGTCAAGCAGCACAAATAACAATCACCACACAGCAGGCTGGCCATATTGGCTGCAAATACAATTATCTTCCATCGTTTCCACATGCCAGCATGTGTGAAACTGTGTCATGAAATTAAACGGACAGTGTGTGCGATTGAGATTTTGGGACTTGAAATACATGCCTCCTGTGGAGATACACATTCAGTTTTGACATACATACATGTATATACATTCTATTTCTCTCCCTTTTATTTCATCATAATCAAATGGCCATTTCGAGAACATACGACATCTCCCGTTCATTTATATGACGAGTAAGTCTTTTATCTGGGAATGTCTATTATATTAAAATATATCATAGTACAATGAACTTTAAAGCTCTGTTTATAAATGTACAGGTTGTGGTAGTAAACACAGAAAATGTGCTTCTTTAGTTTGCATTTACGTACATTGATGTCCACATCAAAACAACATAAAATCAAAATAGCTTTTGGTTATTCAAGACTTTGTGAGATAATATTATAGGAATATGCGCAACAAAACATATACATGAACAAAACGGAAATAATCATCAACTGTTCTGAAAAGATTGAACCTTAATAATTTCCTAATGCCTGATAGAGAAAAGAAATAAGTATCCCCTGAAATAAAAGCTTCATTTTCTCTATTGCTTAAAGTTTGTGAAGATGATATATCGGCAATGTGAGAGGTGTGCTCCAAGTGATATCACCATCATCAAATTTTCACTTCTGTTGAAAGCTTACATATACAATAGATTTTTATTACTCCCATAGGTGGAGACAAACACCTCTCTTCTCAAAATAGAATTTTACTGAAACTGTTTTAACAGTTTATATAAATTAGCACTGTCATCCATAGCAGAAAAATGAAATAAAAATTTGACTCGGAGGACACCATGTCAGCTTATGTGATGGACGCCCGTTAACATGGGGTACACCTCGTGTCTCGGATAAACACAGAAATGATAGGGAAATGCAAAACAAATAACCATAAAATTGGATTTTTGGAGGGAGGGAATTTGGCTTAATGTCACACTCAAGTTTGTTTCACTCATATGGTGACAGTCAGTTTGGTGGAGGAGGAAGCCGGAGTACCCGGAGAGAACCACCGCCCTTCAGCAAGTAACTGACAAACTTTCACACATGGACCAGCTGGGCTCGAACCCGTGCCGGTTCAGCGGTGTGAGGCTAGCGGTCACCAGCGAAGCGCCTTAGACCACTCGGCCACCGAGGGCCCCTGGATTTTTGGATAAAACTAACAGGCCGGATATTGTTGGGTAGGAAAATGCACTGCCTGTGACTGAATTAACAGACAGTTTACCATAGACATGTATTCATGCCATCCTGTCAGCGGTCGAAAATCACGCTCGCCATGTCGCCAACGGCGAATAGAAATGAGAACTCGGCGAATAAAAATTCTCTCTAGTCGCATATATGGCGACAGGAAAATTCTAGTTGTTGCCAAACTGTCGAATAAATTGTTGTCCTCCAGTATCGTTTATCGCCACCTGCTCAGTGCTACGTGTCTGTCTAGAGTGTACCCAGCCCATTCAAATGATTCTTTTTTCTCTCTCAGCATTGCTCGTCGACGTGTGTTCAAGCTGTAATTTATTTTGACCACTGAATGCACCCAACGCATGCGACCTTGAACTGAGTGCATGTTGTTATGGTATCGCGAGCCGGAGTTTATTTATAGCTACCACGTGTTGTCGGATTCTGAATCGTTGGTACTGCATGTACGTAGGCCTATCTTCCGCAGCATGATAAAAGAATTGTTCTGTTCTGCTAGCAGGGGCTAAGTGGTCGAAGTGGTATACCTTTATTACATATAATGACGGAACTGTGTCGATGTGGTGTTTGTATGCACACTTTGGAGTTTGATAATAATAAACAAGTCAGTTATTGAAGTACAGACGGTCTTGTTTGATCCAATCTTTCAAGCTCGGGTATGAACGATGTGAATTGAGAATTACTCAGTCCAGTGAAGTAAAACTAACCATATGTCTGGTTTGATGAATATATCTTATTGCCGAGATCATGGAGGAAATTCTTGGCTTTTGAAGCAGAATAATCGTCCTTGAGATGTATATGGGAGTCAAGAAGAAAAGCAACGAAATTGTTCTTACGTTTTCAAACATTTCATCACCCTACTGAATCGACAAGTATGATTATAGGTGAAAACCACCGGCCATGTGTCAAATCACAGTCAATGGTAGGTTTTTCGGTGCTTTCGTTATCAAGCGTGGGCGTGTGTCTGACCAGACGACAGTGACCAGAGCCGAAAATGAACGATTTTCAGCATATCGATGACAGGTATGGTTACTGGTGTCCAGTCATTTTTTGAAGGAGAGATATCGTACTATATTGTCACCAAATGTAGGGTTATTACTATTTCAAGTTAACAAAAATTTTAAACATTTTTGCGGCGAGAGGTGTTTTTAGGCGTTGGTAGACAATCCATGGTAGGTATTAGCATCGAATTATAGTGTGAGGAAATGAGCACAAAATGAACACGTGGGAACTTACTACCTGCCTCATGTATCACGGACTCATTCATCTCTCGATTCCTTCCACTAGTGTGTGTTTAAGAGAAATATGAACCATTAATAGTTTATTCTCTGCCTGTCTGATATTACGACAGTCCATTGTATCATCATCGGACCGATCGACAGTCCATGGTAGCTCAACGTGCACTTGTGAATGATGCACAGAGAGCACATCGTCTGATCCAATGATTCGCCAAATGGACTGTTGCCAAGACAAATGGTAGCTACCATGGACTGTCGACATATCTGATATATAATCATATGTTGCCTCATTATAACATTGCAGCTGTTATGCAGCTTCAATGTGAAGTGATCCAACCTACAGTTCATGGTCGCATGACAAATGGACTGGTGCATTCACCTATAATCATACTCGTCGATTCAGTAGGGTGTTCATGGTAAACGAAAATTTAGCATAACGCATAGCCAGTCGAAACGGCTATTCTATCTGGGACAGCTGCAGCTATTAATAGGTTGTCAAGGGAGATAACCTACAACAAGCATTCTTGCTCTTCCATTCAACACAGCGAAATAGGACAGCGGAGGCAATTGCGTGATCACTACATAGCTCAACCTTCGGCGAGTGAAAATATTATCTCCTCGCCAACTTGGCGAATAATTTGTTATGTCCGGTAGCCAAATGGCTAAGGAAAAAATAATCAAATTTCGACCACTGCCTGTTCTAAAAGTGCCATACTCAAGTTCACAATATCTGACCCAAATAACGCCAACATGTCAATGTGGAGTTCTATATAAACTGTGATGGATCCAGCCATTGCGACGGCAACAGAAATCAACATACCCTGAACCACAATCTCAGCACCAAAAATATGCCAGACAGAACAGAAAGGGAGAGATCAAGACAGAGGTAATATCAAAACTGACAACAAAATATTAAACGAACATTATTTCAGATAAACTTAAGCGCGACACTGAGGTAATTCGAATAAAAAAATTGATATGAACATACGAAAAAACATTTCAAACAAAGTTTGCTTCATTAACTCGTGAAAAGGCTAGAATATTGCCTGTTTTATATATATATATATATATGTATATACACTATTTGCAAGATGTACAAGGAACCCGTTTGTGTAAAATAAAATTATACATTTATTAAATAAAAGCGCCCACCCTCAATTTTTCCATTTATGGGAGATGTATCATACAAACCAAGCATGGATCATTTGACATGTCATGTCTTCCCACATCTTCTCTATTAGGAGGGCATATACATGTATGACCAAAAATGGAGTCTCAGCATATAGACAAGTTTTTATTATTTGCATCGATTATATTTCTATCAAATAAACTATTGATTTTAGATTCAGTTGTTCTAATAAACTTGATCACCCAATAGAATCATTAAAATAAAGAAGAAATGATGGGTCTTCATGAATTTAGACCATTTTGGCAACTTTCTGTACTAATAAAGGACCTGGCCTGGTTTATTTGTGGTTTTCAGTCAAACATGTGGTGTGGTTATGAGTGTCAAAATGAAATAATGCTTATGAAACAAACTGTTCTGCTTGAAATATATTATCTTGTTGTATGATGTGAGTATTTCCCAGGCCTCGAGTCTTAAGGTTTTTGAATAACTGCATCTTGAAGTAGTGTACTAGTACAAAATCATCCGTTTTAAGGTGAAAACAGCACCCTTTTCTCTCTGTAAACGTAAGAAGCCAGTCCCAATCAAGATTTTGCACAAATAGTCTTCAAGATGCTGATACTAAAAAACCCTAAGACTCAGGGCCTAGAAAAAAAATATTACAAGATGGTATACTTAACATGTTTAAGCTAACTGAAAAATGTATTTCGTAAGCGGCGATATTTCCTTTTGGCACTCCAACCTCCACCTCATGGGGGCGGGCCCAAACCAAAACTGTTCTGGACAGGGCCTTTGATCATCCCCTAATTTGATGTTGGGTAATTGATTGTTCTGTGATTGAATTATTACAGGATTTCCATTAGATGGTCTAAGTCTGCCGGGATTATGGATATAAAGTTAGTGGTAACTATACATGTATAACTCAAATGTTGACATGAAAATCTGGGACTGAAATATCTATGGTGAATGTATATCACTGTACCCTTAGGGGTCACGTCCAATCGATCGAGACGGTTTCTCGATAAACGAGTAAAACCGATAAATATCTCGTCTCGATGGGTCCCGGTTTATCTCTATCGATTGTTGTCCCGGTTTGCTCCCGGTTTCCTCTCGAAGTAAAAGTCCATCTCGATCCACCTCGAAATAAATCGTCTTGCTTCGAGAATGGAATCGAGATGCTTTCAAATGAAGGTTTCAACCATTCGGAAGGCGTATGCTCGCTCTGTATGTACTTCTCTGTGGCAGCGAGACTAATCTCGACGAGTATATATGCATTAAGCCATGGATAATGAAGTACAGTAAACATGATTCTTTCAACAATATTTTGTTATTTCGTCTAGAGATCTGTAGTCGCATACTTGCTCTGACAGCGCAATTTTTATGTATGGAAAGGAAAAAAAAACATCATCAATTGAATTACATAATTCGGCTCATTATTATTCAGTTTAAATTATTTCGAACCCGTTTTAGAATTCGAATCATTTTATGAGATATGACCACGAACTGCGAATTAAAATAAATTCTACAAGTTTGGAACAAAATTTTGTATGATTTTTTCTGAGAGTATGCAGAATGGGAGATTTTCGTTGATATTACTTATTTGATAGGATCGTGCCTTTTAGAAATATTTTACCTCGTTTCTTCAGTGATTTCCCCGGTTTTCAGAAATTTGAACGTTGATTTAAAGCCTGATTGCACTCTGAATTGGGCGCTAATTACTTTTATTATTTAATTAATTTACTAGACACATGAAACTAGCAATAAATAATAGAACATAAATATCTTATCAATCAACGCAAAATGTGTTTTTCTCTAGTTTTTCTTTCAAAGTAATTAACCCCTCTCTCTATTCGCTGTTGTTTCAAGTCGACGGTTTCCAAAGACCGACTGTGGTGTGAATTATCAACACCTCTATTTCCGATTGTCATTATTGTCATTATCAACCTCTATCAGACAAGCTTATATCAGAAATAAACTGTGTTGATATAACTGTATAATTTTCTCACTCGAACTATATCTCAAGACAGTAATTCTCAGTAAAATGGAATCTGCAATGAATAATACAAAATTATAAAACGAATTACACACCGAGGTTAAAATACCGGTCACACTTTAATTTTCAATTGAAACGATCCATGTTTGGTTTTAAAACAATATTATGGAACAATAATCATCGCATGCTTCCATATCATTATTATTCAGATTATATCCAGTTGATGTGTCATTTATTCCGCGTCGGATATTAGTCAGATATAAAATCAATGGGTGAGAAAATCATTCAATTTTATATTCTGAATTTATATAGATAAATGAAACGTTTTCTTTCAAATGGGTTCAGAAAACATCAGATAATGGATATATCGATTAAACATTTAACAACACGTAAGACATCCTAAGAACAATTAGTTGTCTGGACTCTATTTTATGCTGCGATATGCATATATGACGATCGCCCCCCAAAATATGATACCCGCACAACAATTTGGTTGCCTGAGAAGCTAAGAAACGACCAATTTATGGGCAACAAAACGCAGACATATACCAACCGGGACCCCCTTCGAGATTGCCGATCATTTTCGTATCCATCTCGAAAACCGGGACGTTTCGATCGAGATAGAACCAGGAGCAAACCGGGAGACGTCGCCAGGGGTCCCGGTTCTGCCCTCCCGGTTTCAGCCGAGAAATTTCTCGAACCATCTCGAAGGCATCGAGAAAGTGCCTCGATTAATTGGACGTGACCCCTTAAAAGGCTTAATTCAAAGCTAATATCACTTTTATCTGGGGAAGACAAAACAATAACCCAAATATAATTTTGTATTTGTAATGCACATATTTTGAGCGAAATATCTTAAAAGTTGGCTCACTGGCATAAATACTAAAGCTTCTTTCCATGTTATATCCATGCCCATCAAAATGGACACATCACTTGAAAATGGTTTGTCTTTGTGGTTTGGCCAAAAGAATAATTTGACCAAAGAGTCATTTAAGGATCTTGGATGAATCATTCCTTTGTGTTACATACTATATTGAGCAGGGGTTAATGTAACCTGCAGGATGACCCACATGGGCCACCATACAAAGTTCCTGTTGCAATATGCACATACATGTAAACATCATCATGCAACAATCGTTTCCATTTCAGGTTTTTATCTAAATTTCGCTAAACCCATTGTACACTATCACACATTATGGCATCAAATTTTGACCCAGATCTAATATATCTATTTACAGGGAGGGTTAGGACCCAGGTTGTGTTACCGAGACAAATTTGAGAGTGTATTTGTTGAGGCAGTCGTAGCAGGAGGGACGTTACTCTCATCAGTGCTATGTTCCTCATATATGAAAACTTTGAACACTGGCCCAGTTCTTAGAAGTACTTCCACCGCGTCGTCTCTGTTTAGTTCTCGTAATTTCAGAAGCAACGAGCCAACAGTACTGGCTTGATCCTTGGCCCACTCCTCAAGAACTTTGTCAGTTTTGCTTTCGAGCATGTCAGTGCCGCTGTCTAGGGTGGGTAAGGTGTTGGACAGCCCCAGACAGACGGCCAGGAGACACCAGTCCCGCCCCATGGGGTCCGGGGGGTCGAGGAGTAGGCCGAGCTGGCGCCGGGTGTGGATGGTGAGGTGGGACACATGGAGGTCCACTCCCAGGGTCAGACTATGAAGGACCTCGTCTGACCCCATACACACCAAGTCCACAAACTGCTCCAGAGGACCATCCAGCATACACACCTCTGACTCCTTCCTAACCTGCATGTGGAACAGCTCCTTGGGCGTGTATGCCTGTATCACTTTCTTATGGTCCCGTAACTGGGCCACGCTCAACACGTGTCGTTCTATACACAAACCTGGGCACATCTCCACAATCACTTGTTCTACGATGTTGATAAGGTCCTCGAGGAAGTAGAATGTGTTAGTCCTCGATTCTTCTGTGCCCCTTACCTTGAGTTCTAAGAACTCCTCCTGTTTGTCCATATTAAGGAGGCCCTCTAAACTGCCACAGCAGAACTTAGAGCCATGATGCCACTGGTACAAGTCACTATCAGGATCATCGTTGTCCTGGAGTATCGTTCGCCTTAACTGGACCTGCATCCGTGGGAATATATGCTTGAGCTGACCAGCAATGACGGATGGCGTTTTTATCCGCACGCCACCATACACGGAAGTTTCGTTAAACCTAGGGTCTCTTTCCCACAACCCTCTCAAAGTCTCGACGAAGTTTAGGGAGGGGAATTCATACTCAATCTCACCATCGTTGTCACACTGCGTGCAGATTTCTAATGCCTCCAGAACCTGCAGAAGGTCAAGGGCATCGGTTTCTGGGTACATGAGCTGGAAGTCATCGACAGTAAAACATCCCGTAATCCTGGACGTGATGATTTTCTCATGTGACAGGAGGTTGCCGATGATATCGTTACACAGCCACTTAGGATGGAGCACAACCAGGTCCTGAACCACCTCACTCTCCAGGTAAACCACCTGTAACCATAGAAACAATGGCTTTTAATATTGTATGGAGATTTCATTGGTCTATTCTTGAATTAAATCTTTGAAAAAAAAAAATTACGAATATATTAAATACTCCTGAACATGTATCTGCCCAATTTTAATATGAATTTTACACAAGCGAATAACTAATAATTTACATAATAAGTATTTAATTTAGAGGATACATTTAGCTAAGCTAAACTGGAGATGGATACATAGTCATTCAGAGTAACTCCAAGGGCATTTCACTTGCAACATTCTAAATCAACAACAGCAGTCAGTCAGTCAGTCAGTCAGTCAATCAACAGGTAAATGCTCTAGTGAAAACAGTTTACCACAGTAATTTTTAACATGTTAAATGTGGGTTACTCTAATACTCAAGTTTTGAGATGGTGAAAAATGTGAAACTCTCGATATATGAAATGACAAATAGCTGTCTCATGTGATCTATGGTAGGGCCAGCCTGCCTAGAAAGTGATGAACAAAATTTCCCCTTGTTCGTAATTATGAAACGAGTACCGGTACACTAAATTCAAATTATAAATGAAGAGAAATGTACACTGGTTCAAATCCAATCCATTTTTGCCACAGAATTGAAAGAGTGATACAGGATAATAAATTTTGATATATCTGACCGATATTCTGGCTGTACTAAAACCTCTGTGTATGGACTACATTAATCTCTCCACACAGACGAGGTCCAATATTTTTGGCACTGCGCTGTAACCCAAAACATGCATTTGGAGTCTGCTGTACTTGTACAGAATCTGCAAATGTAACAGTTAATTGAAATGGCAGTACAACTTACCTCCCCCATTAGCTGTAACTGCTGAATGAGAAGTTTGAGGTGATCTTCTCCGGCCAGAGGGTTCACCTTGGCCCGCACATACTCCACGTAGTGTTGCCATGACAACACGGGGAAGGAGGAGGATGATCTTCGCCATGACGGTAGCTGAGAGATCATAGCATCCAGGAAACCATTCCCTTTTTGTAGAGGCTGAAACGGTCAAATAAAAAGAAATTACACAATGGATTATCCACCCATGGCTACCTACAAACAGATATATGTATGGAAGTCTTATTTCAAAGTTATAATTTTCAAAATTTCTTTCATTCTAAGTCTGAGTAAGGTGAAATTCAAATTTTTGGGGGATAATTTGTCATGGCGATTTTTTTCGGAACATGAACCTCCAAGGCTAGTATAGTTTGGACAACTTTGAATTACTGCTCCTATTTTAATTAAAAGGCAGGACAAACAAACTTAAATATTCGCAAATTTAGACGATATTTAAGTTTTAAATTTTCCTTCGATATTGATGAAGACACACAGTGTCAATATACGCTCAGTCACACCTTTGATTGCAGACACCAAAACTTAACAGACACAAATTTTGAGTGTCTAGCTATGATGCTTCATAAATTATCAAAAAACAATTTGACCTAGAAAAAATAGAGCATGGTCATCTTCAATAAACTGAATCATCATCTGTTACATATGGTCTGAATGTGGAAAACTATAGAGCTATAATTCTAGAAAAGAAAGCAAATTTGGCCTTGAAAAAAATAAGTCAGCCAGTCAACTTGTTTATGTTGTAAACCCATCACCAGTGACAAGTAGTATGAATTTGTAATGCCAAGTTATAATCCTTTAAACAGATCATATTAAACAGAATTTTACCTTGACAAAATAGATCAAGGTCAGCCAAATTGGAAAGGTTTTTAGTCAATCACCAGTCAATCATGTAGTAGCAGGGGCGTCGGAAGCAAATTCAAAGTGGTACGGCCACTATCATAGCACTTTAGGCGAGGGTCCAGGGGCCGCCTAGGCCCCGGAAGCTTCTGGGATCTAGATCGCCGGAGACGCGTTCTGAGCGATTTCTGGCGAATAAAATCACTCCGCATTGAAGTGTATTTTTAGTTCTTTCCTAACCCTTTTACCATGAAAACGCAATCGATGGTGATTTTCTGCGATGCTGAATTACAAATAAAAATATGTATAGTAAAGTACCGTAACCTAAACACATTGTGTGTATACGTAACCGATATAATTCTAATGGGCAATGGGGTGTTGATAAATTCATTGCAGAAGTAGCGCCGTCTACATTCGTAATTTAGCTAGTTATACTTCTGTAATAATAAAGCTGCCGCTCGTAGTTTTTATAACGGGCCATGACTGCTAACAGTCAATTACATCAAGGACAAGGGGCGCCAAAAAAAACAACCAAAATGAGAAAACCCCTCTACCCCGTCCGTCATTACAGTTACTTGCAAGGAATTACTTGGAGAACGAAGTACTTGCGGCAGTATTATGAGGGGGGGGGTTGAAGCCCGACGCACAGTAGAGCTATCAGCTGAGCTGACGGCCTCAATTGCCTGTCAGCTCAGGGTCTAGCTCTCGTGTGCGGACAGTTTTTGGTGAGTTTTTGGCCTCGCGAGACCGGGAAAAAAATAGCAAACTTGTTTGATAATTTCGCCTGTCGAGGCCAACTCCTCAACGTGTGCGGCTAACGCAAGCCGACAGCTCAGCAGTTTTATTGGACCGGCCAATGAATCGCATGTTATTTTCACACGATTCATATGCACGACTCTTCAAAATGGTCTTGAAGAAGACGTTATGAGAAAACTGAAATCAATTTCGTGATACTTTTGCTCACCGTGTGCGCTGAAACCACACAAGAGCTAGCCCCTGAGCTGACAGGCAATTGAGGCCGTTAGCTCAGCTGGTATCTCTCGTGTGCGCCGGGCTTAACGCCCCCAGTAGACCCCTCGCCCCACTTCCCATTTCCAACACTCCACAGGGCCTGCGAGAAAGCGAAGGACCAATTCGCGAAGGAGCAAAGGGACCAAGCAGGGGAAGAGTTTTAGAGGGTGGTATCCCCTCGCAGCGTTAGCGCATTTTATATAAAAAAAAAACACCAAATGGCGCTCACAGAGAGCATCTGAGCAGTGTTTTGTTCCCGATAGGATATATGCCAGAACAGTGTAAAAAGTGTGTTCCGGTGATACAACATATAAGGCACTATTGAGCTCCTGTTTTACCCATAGCTCGATAGGCCGTATGTTGTTTGAAATACAAGGTCGAGTACGGACCTGTAAAGGTAGCATGCAGCCAGAAACAACCTATAGCGTGTAGGCCTATGACATATTGGACAAGTGAAAAACGGAATTCCTATGAAGAAAATTAATTTCTTGTTTCTTTGATAAAATAACGTGAATACCAACCCGGCAATTTGTTATCTTCCATGTATGATCGAAATTGTCCCGAGATAGCTAGCCGGTGCTCAGAGCCGCTAACGAATTCAGTAGCGCTTTGGACTGATCAGAGACTTGTTCAACTTGGAAGCTATCAAAACTGCCTGCATTTCTATTTTTTTTTTTTTTATATTTTGTGTTTTCTTCTTTCTTTCTTCGTTTTTTTCTTTCTTTCTTTCGGTTTTTTTGGGTTTTTTTTGCGCAAAAGTGGTACGGCCATGGCCGTACCTGCCGTACCGCTTCCGACGCCCGTGAGTAGGAATTTGAAACCCTGGACATAATCCTTCAAAAGCTATCACCAATAATAGAATTCGACCTTGATAAATCAGGTCAAAGTCAGTTATCTTCAATTGATTTATAGATTTTTGTGACCTTGACATTTGACCTCAAAATGAATGGAGTTCCTCTTTGCCTCATGGGAAGGGATACCCAAAGTGTGGTACCAATTCATGACCTGGAACTGGAGATATCGCACAGCTCACAAAAGTTAACAGATGCACAGAAATTGTGATGGCAATGTACAACCTCGTCTATCGACAGGCATAAGAAAATCAGTACTTTGCTCAAATTTTCAAATATTCATTACCTTAAACAATTAACACGGACAGGTATACATTTTCCCATACTGGTCAAGCAAAATATGAAAGGGACAAGATGAGGTTTAATACTTACCCTGATAATCTGACTCTTGAGATCTGCTATGTGAAGTTTGAATGCTTTGATCTCTGCTGTAGAAGCTGCTTGAGCGTCCATGACAAAAAGTCTGTCGGTGATGTCGAGGTCAGCACGGAATGTGTCCTTGACACGTGACAAGATATGGCTGCCCTCTTTACTGACAAACTCTCCTCGAGAGTTCTTATGACAGTTTGCTCGGTCAGCGTGCGTGGCGACCAGCACCACTTTGGGAATATTGGGTAATCTACCACAGAAACCTAAACAGGCCAATGATAAAAACATTAAGGTACAAATGTCACAAAATAGAATTATACAATAATACAAATAAAGTGTGTATGAAAATATAAGAAGGAAGGAAAAAATAATAATACATTTCAGCTGAACAATGCAGCATGATGCTCAGTAGTATAAATTACCATGGTAACTTACCGAGAGGTTTTTGAGTGGGGGGGAGGGGGGCAGATGTGATGTATGTATGAAAGGATAAGAGGACCAGGGTAACTTACCGAGAGGTTTTTGAGTGGGGGGGAGGGGGGCAGATGTGATGTATGTATGAAAGGATAAGAGGACCAGGGTAACTTACCGAGAGGTTTTTGAGTGGGGGGGAGGGGGGCAGATGTGATGTATGTATGAAAGGATAAGAGGACCAGGGTAACTTACCGAGAGGTTTTTGAGTGGGGAGGGGGCAGATGATGTATGTATGAAAGGATAAGAGGACAGGGTAGAGAGAGTGGGGCAGATGTGATGTATGTATGAAAGGATAAGAGGACCAGGGTAACTTACCGAGAGGTTTTTGAGTGGGGGGGAGGGGGGCAGATGTGATGTATGTATGAAAGGATAAGAGGACCAGAGTAACTTACCAAGAGGTTTTTGAGTGGGGGGGAGGGGGGCAGATGCGATGTATGTATGAAAGGATAAGGGGACCAGGGTAACTTACCGAGAGGTTTTTGAGTGGGGGGGAGGGGGGCAGATGCGATGTATGTATGAAAGGATAAGGGACCAGATAACTTACCAAGAGGTTTTTGAGTGGGGGGGAGGGGGGCAGATGCGATGTATGTATGAAAGGATAAGGGGACCAGGGTAACTTACCGAGAGGTTTTTGAGTGGGGGGGAGGGGGGCAGATGCGATGTATGTATGAAAGGATAAGGGGACCAGGGTAACTTACCGAGAGGTTTTTGAGTGGGGGGGGGGGGGGCAGATGTGATGTATGTATGAAAGGATAAGAGGACCAGAGTAACTTACCAAGAGGTTTTTGAGTGGGGGGGAGGGGGCAGATGCGATGTATGTATGAAAGGATAAGGGGACCAGGGTAACTTACCGAGAGGTTTTTGAGTGGGGGGGAGGGGGGCAGATGCGATGTATGTATGAAAGGATAAGGGGACCAGGGTAACTTACCGAGAGGTTTTGAGTGGGGGAGGGGGCAGATGTGATGTATGTATGAAAGGATAAGGGACCAGGTAACTTACCGAGAGGTTTTTGAGTGGGGGGGAGGGGGGCCAGGGTAACTGAGAGGTTTTTGAGTGGGGGGGAGGGGGGCAGATGCGATGTATGTATGAAAGGATAAGGGGACCAGGGTAACTTACCGGGAGGTTTCTGAGTGGGGGGGAGGGGGGCAGATGCGATGTATGTATGAAAAGATAAGAGGACCAGAGTAACTTTCCGAGAGTATCTTGAGTGGAGGGGGGAGGGGATGTATGTATGTATGAAAGGATAAGGGGACTAGGGTAACTTACCGAGAGGTTTTTTAGAGGGGGGGGTGGGGGGGGGAGGGGGCAGATGAGATGTATGTATGAAAAGATAAGAGGACCAGGGTAACTTTCTCAGAGGTTCTTGTATGGGGGGGAGGGGATGTATGTATGAAAGGATAAGGGGACCAGGGTAACTTACCGAGAGGTTCTTGAGGGGAGATGCGTGCCTTGATAAAGTTTAACCAGAACATGACTTGAGCCATCTGTTCCTCGAATGGATCAACCAAACTGAACACGACCGTGTGTACACAGTTCACGTCTCCCAGGAAATGGTCGTATAACATGTAATATGGCTGATAGCCCGAGAAATCCCATACACTCAGCTCCCCAATTCCTGAATAACATTAGAAATATATTATTCAAGTTTCTCTACCGATGTCAAATTGTTCTTACCTTAGAAAATAAAGAAAGATAATGCAGAATTAATCAGATAATTGCAATGATTCTGGTAGGTTGATCATAAATAAATGGTTGATTGTGGACTTTGAACACAAATACTGGAATGATGTCAAACTATCACAAATTAACACACTATAGATTAAAGATGTCATAAGGTCGCCAATCCCAGCTGCCAGTTCACCCCAACTACAAGTAGTATAGTGCACTTGGTGGATTTTGTTTAATGCATACAGCTAGCCTATCATAATTTTCTGGTGTGACCATGTAAGGGCTGTTCCAGAAATTTTTTGAAGCCCTACCACCCATAGGAATATTATATTGCTGAACACTCCTATCCACAGGAATTTAATCCAATGTATCCTCTCTGTCTGGAACCACCCATAGGAATTAAATGCAAACATGAGGTTTGTAAAATGTTATCCGGATATCCAAAGATTGGTTATAATGTATCCCGGTTAACTGTATCTGCTCATGGACTACTCGCTCATGACACTGTATCAAGTTCATGCCTGGAGGCGGTGCTCGATACATTGTACATCCAGAAATTTCGCCCAACGTATATACATTTAAAACATAGTTTCATTGTTCGATGAACAACATGACAAAAACAGATAAGAAAAAATATCTGTTTATAAATAAATATCAATTGAAATAAATAAAAGAAATATACACTAAGTCATCTGCAAAAGGGCGCCAAAATTCGTTCTCCGTCGCATCTGTACATGCACACAATATGAATATAGAACAACAAAATAAACCTGTGTCGAGAACATACAGCGTCCCATTTTGGATGCATACGGAAAGGGAAAATACCCTATTTAGTTCCACATTTCACGGCGCAAGATTCGTCACACTTGTACGTCTACAGCGCTGGTATTTAGAGTGTCGCAAAATTTTATACGGTGATATTTTACTATTTTTGCATGTTGAGAATCACATATGGTAATTCCAGTAAATAGTTGTAGCTGTAGGGAAACAATCACCCATCGGAAATATAATACCGCACTTCGTATTTTAAACCGCCATCCACAGGAAATTGTTCTGGAAGAATACCACCATCTACAGGAAAAAAAACTCTTGCCACCCACCCATTATGTATTATAGGTGAATACGGGTCAAGGCCACTGTGACCGTATTGGATTATGCAGGCTGCCAAAAATCAAACACAGCCATCTTCTCACTCATACCAACTCACCGGGCAAGTTTGATTTCAGTCAGTAAAATCGTTCTTGAGTTATGCCAGTGAAAAGCTTGCTCAGTATGAATGAATAAAGGTCAAGGCCATGGCGGCCATATTGGATTATGCAGGTTGCTGAAAATCAATCCCAGCCATCTTCTCACTCACACCAACTAAATGTCCATGTTTGATGTGAATCGGACAAACTGTTTTTGAGTTATTGCAGTCATAAGGAAAGTGTAAGGGAATGACAGAACGATGGAAGGATGCAGGACGGACGGAACAAATTCCAAAGTAACCCTTCGGTGTCCGGCGGGGGACAATTACCAGTGAATACATTACTGTTTAACGCTAACATACAACTGTAAGGTGCTATAATGAACAAGTAGAATCTGTACCTGATATATTGACTTGTTGGACATCCACCCCTTTGGTATAGTTTGTGTTACCCATCGAGTAGTTGAGCGGTGTGGGCAAACTGAACTGCCGAGAGATTTTGTTCTTCACTGTGAAAATAGAAACAACGAAAATGAGAGCCAACAAAACAGTACATATCAATGTATTAGTGGATAGAGTGAGACATGAACTCTTACTCTTACACACCATAATCATAATGAAAAATTTTCATTCTTTCAATACACATTTTTCCCAAGACAGATTTGTGAAATAAGGCCAGCAGTGAGGGAACACACTTGGAGTGATTTCATCAGGATTCTCATTAGGTCTTTCCATTACAAATGGAAAGACCTTTTGTTATTCTACGGATTATTATTATTATTCTTATTATTATTCCACTTTTGAAATAATAGCTAGACGACTTCGTCTACAGCTTCGATATTTGGCATATCTGTAGATACTTGGCTGAAGTTTCTGGTACCGGTATTCAATTTTGACCTTGGCCATGACCTAATGAGCTATGGGCCTTTCTAAAAAAAATTCATATTGTGAATATTGACCAAACGTACAAGGCCCGCAGCTGAAATTTAGAATGTAAAAGTTTAAAGACTTTCTCAACAAAATGAATCAATAAAATAAGTAGGTCAGACAAGCTGTTTTCGAGTTCTCTCCCCTGGTGCTGTTTTCCGTATCTTCCGTGTACAGTGAAAACTAAAGAACATATCTGAAAGAAAGTTGACGGTTGGTAAGTCTTACATATGGCCATGCTGTAGTTATATTTTGGAATTGTTACGTAACAACACAAAGTAGTTATCTCCCCTTTAATGTTTTTCAAAACCCGTTAATTTATAAGGAAATAAGCTACGGCATTGATACTCCTAATATTATTGAACACTTTAACGACCGAAAAGGATGTGACCTTAAATTTGACCTTTGACCTCCAGGAGTGTCGCTATATGAGTGCAAAGTTTGGTGGTCAAATCATGAACGGCTAATGCGATCAGCTTGAAAATAAGGTCACGTGACTTACATGACGTCACAAGGTCAGTACTTGTATCAGAACTCGGCCTTCACCTTGACCTTTGAAGTGATAAGCATCCAAATATGGAAAATACGGCTTCCATTTACTGAAGAACTAACGAACTGACAGTCACAAAACAATAATGCAATAGTGAGTACAATATTGACTTTCTTTTGACGCTAATTATAAAACCATCTGATGTGACCTTGACCTTGAATATTACAAAATGTGAAAAGCGTATGTACTTTTCTCGAAAACTACAACTTGCAGGAATCTGTAATTTAACACATTTGTACCCCATAATACAGGTATGACGTCACCGAATTTTCAAGATGACCTTGACCTTGGTTTTTGAGATATGGCCATGGATAGTTTTGTGACTACAGTGCCATAACTCGAAAACTGTTGGAAATTTCAAGTTGAAATTTGCACATGAATGTAGGTCATTACATGACGTAACAGAACATCAGTAGACCCCATAAAAAGATACCAGAAAGATTGGGAGATAATTAGCAATTTCTGAAATTTAAGATGTATTCAAGTTTTGCGAAAAGTATGCATCCAATCATCACTATTTTTAGGCATAATTGAGGGAGTATATATATGTATTTGCCTATGAAATTTCAAGAATATAGCTTTGATAGGTTTAGAGATATAAAAGAAACAATTTTCCCGAACCATTAAGCCGTTAAATGATCACATGTTGATTTCATCTATTCAATGGGTGTTGTCAATTTCGTTATAGCGATTCGGCTGTAACATTCGAGGCATCCGGTGTTCGCAATTAAATCAAAGTCGTGTTACATGACGGGGTCGGCTCAATTTTGTAAACCTTTTATCTCTTGAACCGCAATAGGTACGGACTTCTAATTTGTTGCCTGTTACTTCCAATAATGAGTTCTTTCGTTGACAATGACTCCGTACCGAGAACAGTAATTGTGGAAAACTTGAAAAGTTAAAAGAAAGCCGTTAGTTTGACATAATACAGCGTAGACAGAGGCTTAGCGATACTGGTATTCGAAAACAAACAAGGAGAATAACTTGCTTCACCGGAAGTGTGCGCGTCTGTTCTTCAAATACGCGCGAGTGTTCTTTTTACGGCGAGCGTAAGAATATAGCTGTTTTCCAAGCCTAATGCCGAGGAAACGAGTGAATTATCGAGTGAATTATCGCCGATTATGTGGAATGTTCCGAGATGAAATACGAATGGATTGCACAAGGAAGGTTAAGATTTGTTTGGTAATTTAAGAACAACACCCGGTCGACTAAAATTGCGCGCCAGAATACGTAAGTGAACTGGCTAATGATTGAATCTCGTGGTTGTTTCAGAGATTTGTAAATACTAAGCTGGTACAGTTATATGTATATGTTTATTTGTGAAATTTCAAGATTATAACATTAATTGTTTTGAAGATATAACACAAAACATTTTCCCCACTTCGTGTACGCTATTTGCATATTACCTGCTAGGTTAAACGCTTTCGATATTCAGTAGTAACTGATTTCATCCATCTAATTGTATACGCCAGATCAGTTTCAAAGGGTTATTAATTGGTTCTCCACTGATAAGGCGTGAAGATCTGTATGTAACCTGATACACCAATTTCTTTTACGACTGTACCAACCGAGTCACCCCGCGATTGCAATTAAATGAAAGTCCTTTTAGCTGATGAAAGGAGCTGCGAAGCCTGACGATCCCGCTATAATCCCATGATGCATAATGCATATTTGTCAATTAAATGGAGGTGTTCAATTATCATTATATCGACATCGCATATATACCCCGACATGAAATTCATTTCCAATGAAAGATTACCTTTGGGGGACCGTTGTGGAAAGACCGTGTCATTGTACCAACAATGTCTAGTTTTTTATATTTTTTGTCTTGTGACTTTTAAGTAATTTTTCTTTGCATCAATAGAACAGATAATGTTTCTCTGCACTTAAAATATACTTCCACATTTTATTTCCTTTATTTTAAGCATTAATATGAAGAAGTGATTATGTGATTTAATGTTGCTTTTAACTATATTACAGTCACATCATGACATTTGGGTCCTATTCTTCTTTACAACCAAGGGTCCCCAGGTTAGTCGCCACTTACGACAAGCTCTCTGAGGAGATGAGGCCAATTCTTACCATGACCTGGGGTAAATATGAAGAAAAATCCTCATGCTATCAACCTACTTCACTTCATCATCAATTACAGAAGTTTTCACCATATTGTATAATTTTTTTTTTGTGTGTGAGTACATGTAACTAGTAAGAAATTTTTCCTTGATTAAAATTGGTTGTACTCATTTTGTAAATCCTGCACATGTTCTTGAAGGAAGACAAAACATGGATGAATCACTTCTCTGAGTGGTGATGTTTGGCAAAAAATCCATCTTTTTCTCTTCCTTAAATTCATGTTTATTCTAATGTTATGCAACCGGGAGTTTGAAATGCTGAGCAAAATGGCTTAAACTGTCAATTACACCACAGTGGAGAAAGAAAAAAAGACATAGACTGTCGTATTCTGGCAATAGAGGGCAATTTTTGTATCACTTGGCAGAGTGAATGCTTATAACCCTGCAGGGGTTCACAGAAGTCACTTAATAAGGCAGTAAGATTCACTCAAACCTCAATAGTGAAGCCAAGAATCACAGTTAGCTTTTGAAAACTCAATTGCAGCAAAAATGCTAATGTTAAAGTATTTGAATTTCACACATTTAAAGGATGAAAAATTCTAGAAAAACTCAATATTGATTGGTCAAACCCCTCAGCTATCAGTTATTGTCTAGACTTGGCAATCATGCATTGCATAAGATGTAACATAATGTAGGTTAACAAAAAAATGCGATCTAGTAGGGTCGACTGTAGTTCTCTCATTTTAGCCAGGTCAGCTTTTACCAAGGTCTTAATTGTTGGGAAAATTGGAAAAAAAGTACATCATGAAAAAACTCTTAGCTCTGAATATACTCTTCTATATAGCTCATAATCAAATCAAGTGATTTGAACTTGGAAATATGGATCAAGGCCAGCCATCTTCAACAATTTTCTGGTCTATTCTAACTTAATTGCATATGGAACATGAAATCGGAGATCTTAGACTTAACACATATAATTTGACCTTTATAAAATAGGCCAAGGTCAGTGATATTCAATCGACTTCAGGTCCAGGCATATGCGATATAAATTTGGGCAATGTAGATATAATCCTTTATGAAATACTGCGCTAAATAGAATCTGACCTGGATAGGTCAAGGTCAGTCATCTTTGGCACACCTCTGGACCATTGCCAGATGTATACATATTTGGAAAGCCTAGCTATATTTATTCATGTTATGTCATAATAAACTGTATATGATCTTCACAAAATAGGTCAAGGTCAGTCAACTTGGGAGAGGCTTCTAGCCAATCACCAGTTGCATATGTAATATGAATTTGAAGACCCTAGATTTAATCCTTCAAGAAATATAGCAAATACTAGAATTTGACCTTGAAAAAATAGGTCAAGATCAGTCATCTTTAGCACACCTGTGGACCATTGCCAGATGTATACATAGTATGTTCAGCCATACTGTTTATATGTGATACAGGCCTTCTGACATATGGACAGCTCAACACATGTGCACAAAGAGAAGGGTGAGGGGGGGGGGGGGACTTTTTATGGAAGCAAGGGTATATGGATTAAACATTTCAGAGGTGATGAGCTGTTGCAGTCTATTAAAACTTTTATAGACAGCTGTTGGTCAGAAATATCTTAACAGACAATGGTTGTTTACCTCGTGGATTGTTGGTGTTACTGGTACTACTGATCCGTCCTCGTCTAAAGAAGCTGCTGAGTAATCCACATTTCATACTCTCGATCAGTGTGGACTTCCCCACCCCTGTCGAGCCCAGGAACTTCAACTTTATACATGACAAGGCTTTACTGGAGGGCAGGAGCTGCTGTATGAAGGTTTCCCGTCGATCCTTCAAAAGAGAGAGAGAAAAAAAAACTTGCAATGAGGTACGGTATACTTGAAATCTATTCATATTCCACATCTCTGATCTGGAGTTATGACAGTAACAAAACAATTTCCCAATGTTTTCAACATTTTCTGGCCTAGGTGACCTTGACCTTTGTCTGACCTTTAGACTACAAAATAAATAGGGCTATTCTCTGACCATGTGCAAGGCTGGCATAAAGTTCTGAACCAATTCATGACTTCAAACAGGTTCTCTGGTTTGAGTGAACTTTTGACCTGAAAATAAAATACGGTTCTTCTTTGCCCCATAGGCAATGCATACTTTGATACCAATTCATTAACTGGAACTGGAGATTTTCCTCGTTCCTGCAGATTTTCTAGCACAAGTGACCTTAACCTTTGACCTAGTGACCTCAAAATCAATAGGCTGAGAACTATTCCCCAATTATGTCTTCAGTTAACATTTGTAATGAATTGAATAAATAGTTTTCAAATTATCGTATCTGTGTCTCACACACACACCCACATAGAGAGAGCGATTCTATATCCTCCGACAAGGGTCCAGCATGGGATAAAGACAGTGTGAAACATGGTCAGTCATTCCAAGATTTCTTCGATAGGCATTTAGAAGTCGGCGTATATAACACAATGCTATTCTATGGATAACAACTTCTTTATTGCTGTGGAGCTGACGTAGGCTTTATCCATTAGCTTTGCAAAATTGGAAGTATACCCAACGAAATGTCAGCTCCACAGCAATAAAGAAGTTGTTAGCCATAGAATAGCATTGTGTTATTCCAAGATTTGTTTTCTAAAGTGATCAAAGGAAAAAATACCTTCGCAGCCCTCACAATTAGCCACGGCATTCAGCAATTATCGAGGTAAATCAGATCAGATCGCCTCAGCAATTTTTAACATGGTGTTAAAATGGAGTTATTTAAATTGACATGATTTTTGTCATAGTTTTCCTTGTTGTGAGGGCTGCAACAATAGCGAGAGTTTACTTAGATTCACCTAACTTCTTCACTTTCACAACCACATCTTGCTTTTCCGAATATAACACAAGAGAGAGAGAATTAAATTTAACGTTGCTTTCTAACACAAGAAAGTCCATGCAAATACAGTCTCTCATTGTCAAGTGTTATAACTGTAAATTATTTTCTTTTTGCAAACTAGTCTCCAACACAAATGGTAATTCTCCAAATCCTTGATGCTGATAGTTTAAAGTCGTCATGAGAAAAACCAAGTATGAGAAATAGAACAGTATATCATTGACATATACAATCTGTCTATCGGTTACTTACGCCCTTGACCTTGCTCAGGAGCTCGGCTATGTCACTGAAGCCTTGAGCCAGGGCCATTATCTCTGCAGGTACTCCATCCTGTAAGAGCAAATATAATTTAGTTTAGACAAACTACCGATATGATAATCTAAGATTTAAAACTCAACGGAAGCAAAGCAACACCAAGTTCATCATCTGAAGGCAATTACCAAGCCAGCAGATCAGAGAATATATACATACATGCGGCAAGTCAATGTCAAACCCTTTTGTCACAGCGTTAAAGTGATTAGTGAGAACAGCAATTTTGCCATGGTAAAACTATAAGCTACAGCGAACATTTGAAATAAAAAAAAAAGTTTTGTGGAGCTGAAACGAATTGTGAATTTTGGCATTCGAATATTCGGTACCTTTATTCGAATAGTATTCAAATATATTCGTTGCTTTAGTAGCTGTCACTGCATGCAAACAGTGTATGTCCAAGGTTGGAGGCTTTGTATTTGTACTCACACCAGACCTATAAGGGTTGTCTGGTGTGAATAAATGTAGGCAGGTGTAATTTAGGCGAACACAATGAGAGTATTAAGTTTTTTCCATCTGAAATATTTTCTTAAATAAAATGCAGGAAAGAAGCAATATGTATGCCCCCATTCCGCTTTAGTCCGACACTGCCCCGCCATTGTTCTGTTCTGTATTGGTCAGTCAAGTCTCAATTCACAAAGATTTCAAGAACAAAGGGCCATAACTCTTGAAAATATAACCGAAACACAAAAAAAACTTTACGTTGCACAACTACAAGGCACTTTAGGTTACACAACTACAAGGCACTGACCACATATGATGCAAATTTCATGCTTGTCCATAGAATATTAACTGAGATATTGCACGGACAAGAAACCCGGACGGATAGATGGACAAAGCGCTTTACTTTGCACAACTACAAGGCACTGACCTCATATCATTCAAATGTCATGCTTGTCCATACAATATGGACCGAGATCCAGCCTGGACAAACATATATATCCCATTCACTAAGGTTTGATGAACAAAGGGCCATAACTCTTGAAAATATAACCGAAACACAGAGAATTTTCACGCTGCAAAACTATGGGGCTTTGACCACATATCATGCAAATTTCATACTTGTCCATACAGTATTAACCGAGATCCAGCCCGGACAAGTCCTAATTCACAGAGATTTCAGGAACAAAGGGCCATAACTCTTGAAAATATAAGCGAAACGCGGAGAAACAAGATTGGTTGTTTGTTGTTTGAAGTTTAACGTCGCACCTAACCGTATTGGTCACATGGTGACGATGACCCAAACAAACATACCCTAACAAAAACCTAAACAAAACTACAAAACAATTTGAATTTCGAATTTTGAAAATTAGGCTCTACAGACACTGGTGATCACAATGGATCATCAGAGAGCCTAATTTGTTTGGCACTTCCAGTCAGGACATGTCAGGGAGTAATCCAGAAATTATTTGGGGACGCCGGTGGGGGAGGGTCGAGGGAGGGGGGTATCCCCCCCCCCCGTCGCAGAGCGAAAATAAAAATGGAATTTGACATGCAGCTAATGAAATAAACAATTATGCTCCCTGGATCAGTGTAGAGTACTATATCGAGGATTCTTGAAAATCACATCAACAACAATAAAGCCGAATGACAAACTTCATGTATCAATACTGTTTTGTGTTCATTCTTTGTGGAAATTTCATTACCTATATGTCAATCCGTCTTTCTCTCATGTCCCTAAATTTGTCTATTAAGAAGTTCCATGCCTCCTCACTGAAAGTTTCTGACCCCACCAGGATGATTCTCATTAGTTTATCCAAACTGTTGGCACATTTTCGTCGCTGTGCTGTTGTTGTACATTGTTAGGCCTAGGTGTTTCAATTTCCTGAGAATGTTCTGATTGTTCCTGGTCAGAAGTGTCCCGTTCGTCAGTTTCATTTTCGTGTGTATCGTCCACCGAAGCACCAGTTTCCGTGTCTCCGCCACGTGCACGTTTTATAAATGCAAAAGAGTGCGCTGATCAGTAGGTTTATCGTCTACACATTTTCGTTTTGACCAGTAGGTGGCAGCCTTTTTATTATGGCTGAGACCAGACGTTCTTGGACGACCCATTTTATCAAATCGTGTAAACCGTGCTCTTTTAAATTATACGACGACAACTTTTGACGATCGGTAGGCGCACGTATAATTGTCAGACTCGAAGCGGAACCGGACTGGAGTACACTACTCTCGTCAATAATAAAACAGTGAAAGTTGTTCACTATTTGAAGTATACTTCAACCTTGAGAATGTATTCAATATACAAAACTAAACTGTAGTCGATGAGAAATAAACGTTATTTTTGTAAAAATCTGATGTGTTCTGTCTGTTTTTACTGTAAATTTCAAGTCGGAGTTTTTCCATGTTCTGCTGAATTGTAGTGGCGCGTAGGCTCTAACACAGTGTTATGATGTCTGATTTACCGCGAGATTTAGTTTTGATTTTTATTTTTTTCGTTTTCATTTGGGCGCGAGAGTTTGGGCGCCCATACCGGTATACCGGTAGCAAAACCTTCCTGGATTACTCCCTGCATGTCCTATTCAAGGAGATTTCAGGAACGAAGGGCCAGGACTCTTGAAAATATAACCGAAACTCGATCACATTTCACGCAAGTTTCAATCCTGTCCATCAAATATTAACCGAGATATTGCGTGGACAAGAAATTCAGCCGGACAGCCGAACGGAGGGACGGACGGACAAAGCGATCGCTATATGAACACAGCAAGGAAGCAATCAGAGACTGCTCAATTGTATGCCCCCCCCCACCCCTTTAATCTGATAATGCTCCACCATTGTTCTGTTCTGTATTGGTCTGTGGAGGCCTAATTTGGCTAATTATAAAAATTCTGTTTCAGTCACTTTTTTCGGCATGCCTCGCATAATACATATTCCAAGTATCGACCAACAAGTAATAATACAATATTTTGATGCAAGATGGTCGCCCGGGGCTTTCGCCAAATCCAAAGTTTCATTAAAGATTTTGCATAAATTAAAGATGGCCAAAAAAGGTTTACGCCCAATCAGAAAAACCAGAACTGTCATTTATCGTAAGTCTATAGATGCATCATTTTTATACCAAATTTTACATCGAATACTTGAACGGTATCAGAAATCATTAATGATTTCGCATAAATTAAAGATGGCCACCCATCCTTCCCGTCACTCAGAGGAACTGATGTGGTTATTCATTTCAAGTCCCTTGATACATCGATGATGTATACCAAGTTTCATATAGAACACTGAAATGGTATCAGAGATATATATCATTAAAGATTTTGCATCAATTAAAGATGGCCGCCAAGGTTTCCACCGAATCAGGGAAACTGGTTTGGTCATTCCTTTGAAGTTTCTTGATGCATCAATGATCTATACCAAGTTTCACACTGAACAGTGAAATGGTACCTGAGATACACCAAATTAATGGTTTCGCATAAATTAAATATGGCCACCAAAGTTTCCAACCAATCGGGTCCAGATTCAATAGGGTTCTGGGTCATGAGCATATGGATGTGCAGTGCAAGTTTGGTGTGCCTAGGGTAAGTCGTTCTAAAGATATCTTGGTAACGAGAAAGCTGTGATGGTTTCGCATAAATTAAAGATGGCCACCAGAGTTTCCACCCAATCAGGTCCAGATTCAATAGGGTTCTGGGTCACGGGTATATGGATGTACACTGCAAGTTTGGTGTGCCTAAGGTAAGTCGTTCTCAAGATATCTTGGGGCAATTTCATACTTCAGGACCTATGTGGTCTGATGTAGAATAACAATTTTATAGCCATTTTCCCGGTCAAATCGGTTATGGACTGAGATCCAGCCTGGACAAATAAATATATCCCATTCACTTAGGACTAAGGTTTGATGAACAAAGGGCCATAACTCTTGAAAATATAACCGAAAGCAGAGAAACTTCACGCTGCACAACTATGGGCCATTGACCACATATCAGGCAAATTCCATACTTGTCCATACAATATTAACCGAGATCCAGGCCAGACAAGTCCCAATTCACAAAGATTTCAAGAACAAAAGGGCCATAACTCTTGAAAATATACGCGAAACGCGGAGAAACTTCACGCTGCACAACTACATGGCACTCACCACATATCCTGCAAATTCCATACTTGTCCATACAATATTAACCGAGATCCAGCCCTGACAAGTCCCAATTCACAAAGACTTGATCAACAAAGGGCCATAACTCTTGAAAATATATGTGAAACGCGGAGAAACTTCACGCTGCACAACTACAGGGCACTGACCACATACCCTGCAAATTTCATAATTGTCCATGCAATATTAACCAAGATCCAGCCCGGACAAGTCCCAATTCACGGAGATTTCAGGAACAAAGGGCCATAACTCTTGAAAATATATGTGAAATGCGGAGAAACTTCACGCTGCACAACTACAGGGCACTGACCACATACCCTGCAAATTTCATCCTTGTCCATACAATATTAACCAAGATCCAGCCCGGACAAGTCCCATTCACAGAGATTTCAGAAAAAGGGCCATAACTCTTGAAAATTATACCGGAACTCGGAAAAAACTCTACGCTGCACAACTACAAGGCACTGGCCACATTCCATGCAAGTTTCAATCCTGCCCATCAATTATCAACCGAGATATCGCGCGGACAAGAAATTCGGACGGACAGACGGTACGATGGACAGACGGACGGACAAAGCGATCGCTATATGCCCCCTCTCTAATTGGGGGGGCATAATTAGAGGGGGGGGCATAATGAGTGGGGGGCATAATTATGGTGGGCAAAATGAAGTCAGCTTGTTGTTGTTGTTGTTGCAGATCGACTGACGTAACCACATGTTCATCATGACCGCAATCAAGCTAGTATCATTGCCACACTCACTGAGTAAAATTGAAAACACTTGGTTTCCTTAAGTGGCATTTAGAAGTTGGGAAGTAGATAAATAAACAAATTGCTTATGGATAACAACTTCTAGTTTTTTCAGGACGACGTTTCGATACAGGTACTAGTATCGTTCTCAAGTCAATGACTTGTTGAACAAGTAATTTCATATGGCAGGTCGTTCAGTTTTGCTTATTTATTGGAATTAAAGACAGAAACTATATGAGAAGACTCAATGATGAATAAAATCGTTTCTGATTATATTTTTATCAGCCATTGCTAAATTTAGACCAGTGGGAGGTCATGGTTAAAAAATCAGATTGTGAGTAAAATTGAATGATAGGAGGACGAGGTCAACACACAGGTCACACTGCAATAGCCAATCAAGATCATCCTGTTCATAATGTTTGAGGGATCAGCTAAACTTTTTGTTAACAGGTATCTTCTTCACAGCTAATATGGGCTTATCTTTGTACATGTATTTAAAATTGTAACTTGTACAGTGCTAACACAGCCTTTTCTCATCCCCTGATAATCTGACATTGTTTCCAAAAGTTAGAAAGTTTTTTGATCGTGTGGTAACAAGTTGGAAAAAACAAGCCACATATTACTGCACTAAGGGGTCATCTCGAATATTTGAATGTCACTTTTTCATTCGAATATTTTGAATTTTAACATACTGCGAATGTATTTGACTATTTGTTTGAGCTCTACACTTCTACCTCTGACCCACTATCCATTTGTGCACTACTCGCTATCAGTAGCCACAGAAAATGCAAAAAAAATCAATGTAAAGAACTCAAAATTTTACCAGATCATCTACTGGTGGCCATGAAAACTTCTAGAAAATTTCACTGGTCCATATTGAATAGCTTTGAGTAATGCATAAAGTTAATGCAACAGACTGAAAATGTACTCGGGTCATCTACATCTGAATTAAAACAGAATTAGATATTATCATTATGGTATTGTTAAATTATTTTCTTGCAAACCCACCCACAAAAAAAAGTTGGATTGGATGAAAGCACAGATGGACAGACAGACAGTTGCAATCCAATATGCCTGTTCATTCGCATGCACAAGGTTATTTTCATTGATCAGGCATAAATTATATCAGGCACAAGAAAATAACATTACACAACTTTCTATGTACACAAATACCTGGGCATCAACTTCCACCTTAAATATGGGCTTCATGGCTGTCTACATAAACGATTGGTGACTGTACTAACTGACCAGAACGTCATTGCTTGTAGACCATGAGAGTCTTACAAGTACATTAACTAACAGCTGGGACATATTAATCCCTTGTTATGATTATGTCACAAAGCCAGGTAATTCCTCATTTAAACAACCCTATTAGTCCCTTAACATTTCACACCATGATGTTTTTATGGGTGTAGGAGTTCGGATGCATAGCATAGAGTTATGACATTTGTATAGGCTTTTGTATGAACCACTGATTGAACCATTGGGCTGAATATAATATGTAGCTTCACAGGGAATTTTTTTGAAAAAAATTAATAGAAAAATATGGGACGGAGGCTTTTTAACTTCTTTTTGTCCAAAACAGCTGTGTATGATGTCAATGCATGAAGATTTTATGATATAATTGTTACACAAAGGAAGACTCAGTGGGGAATGAGTGGTTTATGAAAGAACCTGAATTTAATGGCAGGAGACCACAAGTGGAACAGCTGTGTGTGTGTAAAAGCTGACAAACATTCATAGGAGTAAAATATCCTGAAACCATAACAATATGATGCAAATGCTTATCATCTAAATATTGTGACATGAAGTATGTACATGGCAATCTGCCTATTCCACATTAATCATCAGACAAAACAACTGCCCTGGCGCATCGACAGGTGCATTGATGAGGGACCCCCAGCTTCAATTTGTGGTTTTTTTATTTTCTGCATCTTAACCTGGGCTACAATGTGGTTGGTTTGTTGGTTGTTTGAAGTTTAACGTCGCACCTATTGGTCACACGGCGACGATGACCCAAACAAACATACCCTAACAAAAACCTAACCAAAACTACAAAAAAAATTTGAATGTCAAATTTTGAAAATTAGGAGCCTAAT